>UXGD01005795.1:0-13712 GCA_900474315.1 Torymus auratus
TATATATATATATATATAAAAATTGAATTGCATAAAACATATGAATAAATAAAACTCGTTAAATGCTTGCAGTTATAACAGTTTATTTAATAGTATAATATGATAAATATTTAGAAAGATACAGAGTTTTGCTAACATTAATCCTTGAATAATACATTAAGCACCTTAATATATAAAATTCAATAAATTATTACACACAAATGTAAAATTCCTGTATAAAAATAATTATAATGTACAACAAAGTTTGAAAAAATGTTGGCACTTAATGTTTGTAAACATTTTTTTTTATAATGTATAATTTATAATGATAATATCCAAAGAGAAAATTTTGTAACCACTGCATATCACTATACAGTCACACCTGCATAAAAATTATTTTCTTTATAGCTGTAATATTTATTCAATGAGTATAATAAAAAGTATTAACAGCAAAACTAATTATTAGTAGAATAATTTTTTTCTACTTATATATTTGTACTGATCAAGTAACTCTGGGTAATGATAATAAAGTTATTTACTGAAATTAAGAATATTTTATATATGTATATAATTTATTTGATATTACTTTGAAATATTGAAAAGAGTGCTGAACAACTATTTTTACAAATGATAAAGCTAATAAATTTTAAAAGATTTTAGTAGTTTATGCATATATTTATCTATGTACTAAAAAATATTTTAAGATTTTAGAAATTATAAAAATAAAACATAAAATAAGCTTCATGTTGATAACACTTTTTTACGAAACCATATGTAAAATTAAATATTACGAGAAACAATATGCGTAGTAATATTTAATAAAGAAAATCATTTCTTATGCAAGTACGAGCCATAATTCAATAAAATTAAACAATAAACAGCCTTTTCTATAATACTTTGTTGTTCATTATTTGTATCAATTTAAATCATATTTACGCTTGTTTTGTGAAGCTTTAATGAAAGTATGCACAACATAAAGTTTGTAACTAAATTTTCCTTGTAAGACCCATTAAATTATTAGATAAAAATGCATTTTGTCATTGCTGTTATATAAACCAATTTAAATAATTTTCCAACAATGTCTAACTTATATCTAAAACTCTTGTTTAAATATCATACTACAAATGCATTGGAATTATAATTTGAAACTTTGCACCATGATAGAATACACATCATTATAGAGAGCAATTATGATTTGCTTCTCCACATATTAAAATATTTTTATATATTCTAAAAGTGATGTGATGGTTAACTTGGTTGCTAAAAACTGACTCTGAGATCTGCATTTCATACTTAATTATTAAAACATTGAAATTTAATTGAAAAATCAATCTTATTTTGTAACTTACCAAAAAAAAAAACATATTTTATATTAGTTTTTATTTCATTGAATATTTCCTATAAAGTATTTAATGGTTTCTAAATCCATGTTAGATCTTAGAACCACAATTAAGTATAGCGACGTCAATGTTTTAATAATCTAATTCAAGTAAAAGATTTGGAATGAATAGTTCAACCCTCCTGCACACAAGGACAGATATACTTGTCCGAAATGCATGGAATGCATCTTTAAAGGTTAAAAAGTTTGACATTGAAATGTAGACCATACAGAACTGTACAACCAATTTTTCCTACCTTATTTCATTATGTAAACTTTTGTTGATTGGACTAAAATGCTGTGCACCGCCAATCTGTATTTTACTTTGAATTCTATAAATGTGCGAAAATTTTTTTGATAAAATCCAATAAAAAATGTTTTTATATGCTTGATATGTGGTCTACAGTGGTAAAGTTATCATGTCACAAGTATTACAATGTATAAAGTAAAAAATTATAAGTATAAATTATGAAAAGTTTTTGGCACGATAAATGTGTTCCAGACCATTTTTCTCTCGACTTACATGCATAGGGAATATATTTGTCAATACAGATATTTTTGATTACCTGAATACAGGTTTTTTGATTTATTTGCTTTTTGTTTGAATTGTAGAATTTTATAAAAATTCCAATAAACTATACCAAATAGCTTGAAAGATTTGACAAGTTAACAATTAATAAAAATTCAAAGTCAACATTCAAAATTCTCAATAACAAAGTCAAGGAAGATCTCTCGATTCAAAATTTTGTAAATGAGTAAAAAATAATTTGTACTAGGTATATATGAATTGACATTTTTTCATAAAAAGTAGATACTTTATTATGATATTGAATCATTTTGAAACTTTTAAAATGTATCATTGGAATAAATAATTGCATTTACTTGTAATTTTCACTGATTGCAAATAAATATAGTCTATAAAAATTGTACATGATTATTGTAACATAAATAGAGATGTATAAGTAGTTGAGTTGTAGGTATCAACCAATTACACCTATAAATATATAGCTTTGCTTTTAAATATATATAGGTTAATTTACTGTATAGATCTAATAAATTTGATTATTTATTCAAACATCTAAAAGTTTGAGTTATATCTATATTCAACATCGTGTATGCTTATGCAATCCAATAAATGTATTCTAAATTCTTAAGGCAATAATGTAATTTATTTTCATCAATATTTGCAATGATCATTAATTTTATAAGTACATTTCTAATTATTTCTAGGTACTATATAATGAATTTGTTATTTTTTCTTGAATTTCAGAGCAGTGTTTTCAAATATAGTAAATGCAATCACAATCAAATAGAAATATTATTTAACAAAATTACTTTTACTGATCATTTTATATCTCTATTTATATTTTATTGATTTTAACATATCTTATGAGAAGATATAAATTTGCTTTAGAATATTGCAAGTCTGATTAGTTATAATAAAGGAGTTTATAAAAATGAGAGATGTGCCTTTGCAACAAGAAATGTATTAGATGATTTTTCACATTTAAATCTATATTTATTAATTTCAATTTTGTTCGTTATCTGATTGAAACATTTATGTCGTTTAAGGTATATTTTATATGTGCCATATCATCTAATCCAACAGTAATTTTTCTAGTAAATGCATGCAACTTATTTTTGCCCAACAATTGAGGCTCCGTCTTATAGGGAGCTATTTCATAAAGCAATATTCGCACAAGCATTGTAAACACATTGCTTTTCGCCAAGCGCAACAAAATGAATCATTCGAAGGCTATGAAAAACAGTTCTTTGAATAATGCCATTTGATTTTTTTATGTTACCAATCCAGATATAATCATTCCTTGTGTTGGCCCCGTGCACCAGATTATCATGCACACTCATCATTTTATTTGTCGTTGTTGATCCCTTACTTTCTTTATAATAAATTAAGATCTATTTATGAATTCTGATTAAATTTTGATTTCTTAAGAGCCAAGAAATTATAAATGTATTTAAATAAATCAGGCGTTTGTCAATGAAAAAATATGTATTCAATAAGAAAAATGATAAAACATAAATAAAATAGCAGTTGTAATGATAGAACTATTTTTACTTAAGCTGTGGTGTCCTGTTGTGACCAATAATTCTATTGCGCAAAATATTAAAGTGCCCATGGACCTGTACAAGTTGAGCTCTAAGAGATTCTGTAAGTTGCTTTTGCAATTGCTGAACTTCCTGAATATCTTGACGTAACACTTGATACTCTTCCTTAACTTGCGTTACAGAGCGCAAAAGTCGGAGTACTGACACTGGCTAAAAAATTATTATTTTCAATAATAACAATATAATTAAATCATATATATTATAAAATAATTTAAATTAAAGTTAAAGAGATTTAAAGTTAACTGTAATAAATACTGACCTCTGATTCATTGTCTTGGAATTCTTTTTCAAAAGCATCAATTTGCCAAGCAATCATGTCAAGTTTTCCATCTGCTTTTTGTACCTATAATATAAAATTTAAACGAGTGATTTAAGAAGGGCAAGTTGAATTAAAGCAGAGATGAATAGATAATGTTCATTATTTTTCACCACATTTATTCATTGATCTTTACATTAATAATGTTTTAATTTTTGCTATTAAATAAATGTTTAATAAATATTTAAATATCACGGACATATAAGTACCGACAGTCAAAAACAGAAAACAACAAAAAATCTAGATCAAACAACTTACGCTCTGCTCCAGAGTTACAATAGCCGATTCCATTTTTTCGAATCTTCCACCTGCGTGGTTTTACGAGTGATGAAGAAGGGCTCCAAGGGCTGAAAAGCAGGAGCAACAATAGCAATACTGACGGCAGGAAGGCTAGAAAAGGGGTGAACCCAAGCGAAACACAAACTGATGTTTTATTACTCGGGAATCATTGATTTTCGCCTTCGGGAGACTAGGTGAACTGGGTCCCGGTGCTTTTGAAATGACACTTCATGAAGCATCCTACCGGTGGCAGCACTTGCATGCGCCCAAATTTAGTCTGCTGCAGATCTGCAGTGACGTCACAATAAAGGCGAGAGGTTACATCGATTGCTTCCATAGAAATATATTTTTTTCTTTTCATTATTTTATTTATATAAAAAAAATGTTAATTTGTAATATAATTTAGTGGTTTTTTCTAATTGTACTTTCAAAATATTGAATTATTTAAAACTTATTTTTTTATAATACAAATAATATAATATATTTAGGTCAATTTTCAAATTTACCGCTTTTGTAGTACGTCGGATCATCAATTCGATCATCACTCAAGTGCTCAAGTCGTTCTCATGAGAATCACTCTTGAATCACTCACTTTTTGTTTTAATAATATTCCATTGGACAGGTTCATAACCTAAGAGTGTTAATATTAAAAGTGATAATTTAATTCTAGCGTTTTAGGAAAATACGTGTTACATCTAAAAGTTGATGTGTTTAAAAATGATCATCGTGCTGGATAGCAAATCAGGTATATGTATAAAACAATTTATAGTGATAGTTAATTACTTGTTGCAATTTAAAAATCAAACACTTCGATTTTGAATAATTTTTTTAGGATATAAGTATAGTTTGAGATGATAATTTGATGACATAAAAAATCCTTGTAAAGGATGTCTGCTTTTATTGATGATAAGATTGTGGCTGGAGCACAGGATCCTAATGTGATCAAAGAGGATCCAATCGTCATTTTAACAGTATATTTTTTTTATATATTTCAATTTTTAATTTTACTAATATTTTTCTAATTATTTATTTTTCTTTTTCTTTATTTTTTCAGGACAAAGTGAATTCACTTTACTTCTTTCGAGATCATTATTTTGAAAATCATTCCATAGAAAATGCAATCAATAAAAGCAAAGATGTTGAGATGGAAATGAAGAGTACCTTAGCCAAGTTCGATGAATGTAAAGGATATGAAATTGATAAAACTCGAGCAAAATATTACTATCTTAAAGGAAAAACTTTAAATGTAATTGACAAATTTATACCACAAGCTGAAGAACTTTTAAGTAAAGCTATAAAGCTTGAACCAAAATTAATAGAAGCTTGGAATGAACTAGGGGAATGCTATTGGAAAAATGATAATATTCAGTCTGCCAAGAATTGTTTTGTTGGTGCTTTGCCACATGTAAGTTTAATCTAATGTTTTGTATTTCAATAATTTTGTATTTCAATAAATTAACATACTAACATTTAAAATAATTTAATTTTTTTTTTAAATCTATAAATACTGTAATTAATTATGTTTTTACTATATTATTATTCAAAATATGCATTACTTTGTTGTATTGTTTATAAACACAATAATAATGGGTATTCAATCAATATAGATTTAAAAAGAATGTTTTTAAAACTAGGTAATAAAATGAAAAGGCATAAAATTAATTAAGTTGCATAATTTGAAAATATTCTTTGGAAACTATTTTTATACATACATGTATCACATATATCATACTTAATTAAATTTATTTTATTTCTAAAACATTACATTATATTTATACAATAACAATATTTTTTAGGGGAAAAATAAAGTTTCGTTGAGGAACCTATCAATGGTACTGAGGCAAGAAACAACTTCAACTCAAGAACAGAAAATAAAAAATATTGAACAAGGCGTTGAGTATGCAAAAGAAGCAGTAGGTCTAGATCCATCTGATGGAACTTCTTGGGCTATTTTAGGAAATGCTTATTTGTCTTCATACTTTACAATAGCACAAAACCCTTCTATATTGCGACTTTGTATGTCAGCTTATGGGCAAGCAGTATGTTAAAATTATGTATTACTTTATGAATATTTTTATTTAATATTATTTACAAAAACTTTATATATTATAGGAAAAGGATTTGGTTGCTAAAAGCAATCCTGATTTACATTATAACAAAGCTATGGTATATTTAATTTGTGATTATATTTTACTTTAAAATGTATTTAGTTCTATAATTTTTTAATTAGCAAAAACATTTTTTTGGTGTATTGTAGGCCTTAAAATATCAAGAAGAATATAAGTTGGCAGTAGAATCATTTCATAAAGCATCATTATTAGATCCAACTTGGGTAACACCAAAGGAAAAAAAAAACGAACTATTAAAATATCTTAATAATGTTCAAAAGTCAATAAATACAAAAGGCAGTATTAAACCAAAAAAATTATTTCAAATGCTACAGGTATATTTCTAAATTATATTATAATAATACTTTCAGTGTATTTTTCATTATAAATACATTTTTCTAGGGTCTCAATGATAAACATTTAGGACCTTATAAAGGTGGATTTTATACATCAGGAGATAAATCTGTAAAGTTAGAATTGACTCAACTGAAAGACTTAGTTCCCGGTATTAATTTGGAAAAAGTAGTATTTGGTAAAGTTGTTTGTTGGATTCAAGATTCTGATTCAGTACCTTTGTTAGTTCATTTATACTTAACGATCATCAATTAATTTAACCAACATTAATGATTTTATTATTCATAAATTGCAGTGCGTTTTGTATTGTTGACCAGGAAAAAACTTGTACGGCTGTGACTTTGTATAATTTAGCAAAAGGAAAAGGAGTTACAGTTGGAGATTCTGTGGCTATTCCTGAACCATTTTTGTCTCATCATCAGTTTTCGTACGAAAATGATGTAATATTTTATTTTCTTCTTAATAATATTATAGTCATATTTCTTAATTTTTATAATAATGTATATTTGTTTTCAGAATTTCGATTTGAAAACTATACGAGTAGAGACGCCAATTGTTTTAGTTGTCAATGGGAAAAAGTTGGGACGAGATCAACAAGCAAGTGTCAAAATGTCAACCTTTAAAATGAGTGATTGACAGTGAATATTTTAAAAGAAACATTTGCAATACGATGTGAATGTAATTTTTTTTTTTAATTGAAATAACTGAGAGGAACAAGTGATAAGGAATTGCGTTGAATGAAAACTCATTATTTTTTGCTTCATAAACATTTTTATGTGTACATAAGTTGAAAGTTTAGGTAAGGCAATTTTTAATGTCGATGCTTTAATCGAACTTTGGTCTCAGAGGACAATTTATAAGGAAATCTCTCAGCCATTATTTTCAGTGATCATGTTTGTCTCTCTACTTATGATTTTACAGTACTTTGACATACTTGTCAATTATTAGGCTTAGCAAACATTTTTGTACTTCGAACGCACATGCTTGCTGCGTTTATTTAACAGATCGTGATAAGTACGATCATAACGATATTGGCATAATGTACATTATGTCGAAATATTTTGTCGAAGAAAACGATTAGAAATTTTATTACTTTATTAAAATGTTATGTACACACATATTTTAAATAACATACTTAAATCATTTATGGATATCTATGACAAATAGATTTTTCGTATTTTGCTTAAGAAATTTACTTATTCTTTCTCCAGAATGATTTTGTCTTTAATTTTTTAACAATTATTAATATTCGAAAAGTACGATATTGACTTTATTGGATATATTTTATATAAGGAATGTATAAGATATTATTAAGTGCTTTCCTAACTAGTCAAAAACGCACAACAAAATTAATTTCCTAGCTATAAACAATTTCATAAAACAGTTGTATATAAGTATGTATTATAGGAAATATACCTATGTGCCTGTAGGTAATAAAACTGCTTACAAATGAATTAATATTGTACATCAAAATGAAACTATTAACATTTGATTGTTCTTTTGATTTTCAACAGTCTTTAACATAAAAAAACTGAAAATGTTCTAATAAACAAGTGTAATTGAAAACAAATACGAATTATTAGGATTTTTTACATCTACAGTGCTTTGAGTTGATCGAGAATTGAATAAGTCAAACATTCAGACCACATTTTTAATTGTAAAAAGAAATATTGCCGTTTGCCCTGCTCGCGTGAGCTCAAATACTCAATTATAGCCTAGTATGCATTGTTCGTCGCTGATTTCGAGAAAAAATTACAGGTGTCACCAACGAAAAGTTTTTTTAATAATTTACGAATTATTTTACAGTTTTCAAGTGGTTTTGAAAATCCAAGCTTTCTTGACAAGGGTTCATATCGAGTATTCGAAATTAAAGCTTTTAATTTGTACTTTTTAATTTAAATACTTTTTCACAACTATACAACCATTTGTATAAAGTTTCCATGATTTAATAACGAGTAAGAAATGAGTCACAAAGCCAATTTTTACAAAAAAATTTATTTAAAAATTTGTAAATAACTAAATTTCTTATACAAAATCTAAATAATCTAAATATTATATAGTGCTATTTTCACAACAATACCTAATAAAATTAAAAAAAAAAAACTATCTTTTCGTTTGACATCGGAATTTTCAGACCGCCTGAAAAGTTTGCTCCGATATTCCAATATATACGACTGGCACTGTTAAAAAAACATAACGAAGTTAAATGTACAATTACACCTCGCATGCATTTCTGCAACCCTGTAATTTCGTTGAATTCGCGACGCGCATAAAGTTCGCGCAAAATCAGTTGTTCACTTTATGTTATAGGAGATGACTCGGAGCAATATATCTATCTACGTCTAATTCGTTGATTACCGCAACGAATTTATCAATACTTGAAAAAGTGGAGCGCTATGGCGCTCTTGCAGGACAAGGACACCCGCGAGTGTCAAGTGTCTTTCTTATAGATTATAGAGGAAAGTGCCGGCGAGGAAGAACAGAGTATGCCGGCGATTATGTATTATAATAATTACTACATCGGCGAGCGTTCGAGATTCGCAGTGTTATACACATTATGCGCACGAATAATGCATGTGTGATATATTAAAAACGTTTGTATAAAATGCTTTCTTTTTTTGTTCCTACTAACGATTATACAATAAATACTTATTCATAACAATAACAGCAAAGTACGCCCTCGGGAGGGCGCGGAGGGCGTTTCGCGCCCACGAGCTCGCGTTTTGGCGTTCGCATGTCTATACGGCATAATAGCGATAATTCATCGTCATCGTTCATCATCGTGCGAGAGTTGATCAGTCGAGTGTGCAGCATCAACAACTCCTCCGTCACCGCCCACACACACACACACATATATACGCTCCTCCCTTTCTCTCTCTCGCTCTCTAATCGCAGATGTGCACCTTTGGTCCTCGGGGTTAAAAGAATTTATAATAATTGGCGCCACGCGAGTGGTCGCCCATCGTGGATCACATGTTGACCTCCCAGAGCTTGAAGTAATTGTCTACGACTTCCATGAACCAGTCGCGACGCTTTTGGTCTTTGAAGAGGGGCGCGAGGGTGCAGAGCTGGAGTTGCAGCAGCGCCTCGTTGCCCAGGAGCTGGTCGAGCTGGCGCAGCAACGCCGCGTCGCCGTGGAGCTTCAGGAGGCTGGCGTAGGTGAAGATGTAGTACTGGACGCGCAGCCGCTCGACAGCCCAGGACTCAACCGAGCGGTTGCCCGAGGCCGACTGTATGGCACCCATGTGCTCCGCGTACCACGGCGAGAAGTAGTTGTTCAGCTCGAGGGTTGAGAGGTCGGCGACGCCGCGCATCTTCAGCCGCTCCTTGATGCGCAGGTAGACCTGCGGCGAGTACACGAATACCTGCAACACGAACCAATATAATATTATATTTTATAGATTTGGCTGTTTTTTTTTATAACGTTAAGTTAACTAATGAAAGTCATTTAATTAGAAAAAGGATATAGGTATGAACATATCTCTTGAAGTTGAAAGTTAAAAGAATGAATGTCAAGATAACAAATATAATAGGATGAAATTATACACCGTTTTATTCTTCTTTATTTCAAAAATATAGGTAGTTCACAAAGTCTTGAAAGGTATGAAATTTCAAGACTTCAAAGATTGCTTTCTTCCGTCATTTATTTGCATGCGGGCTTTGGTTTGGATAATTATGGTTGCGAAAGAATAATGGAATTGTCTTTGCTTGCGAAAAGCGACAAAGAACTATTTACATTTGTAAGTTTCACGCTTTTCACAAGTAAAAAAAATTATGCAAGTTTTCGTAACAACATAAAGAATTTTGTAACTATTTCAAAAGTGTATTAAAAATACTTTCCATAACTTATTTTTTGTTACTTTTGTAATTATTTAATACCTGAAAAAGCTTACAAGTACATATTTTTTCATGCGAAAACTGATTGAAATACCATTATTGGAATACGTCGATTATTAAATAAGGAAATATTTATTTCTCTCGTGCTTTTTTATTTAATCTGGTACCGAACATTTATTTCTATAGAAGGGCTTGCTTTTACAGAAATAAATTTATTGAAATTCCGAAAACATACTTCTGTTGATAAATTAAATTACAGTACGTTAAAGCGATCACTGACGCAATGAAAATCCATTCACGAGTTCAGAGGAGTGTTAGGGATCCGGATCACCAATTCGGCTCAAACTTTAGGATATGTTTTTGGATGTAGAAATATGAAGGAAGTCCTAATATTAAATCCTAACGCTAAAATAAAACTCAAGTTACGGACATTTTGATCTTTATTTTGAAAAAATCTTTTAAAAAAGCCTCTACATCAAACGGTAATGATTTAATCTTAGAAAATCTTAAATAACATTTCAAAAAGAGCAAATAAAATTAGAGAAAACAAATTTTGATTTGCTTTTGTTGGAATTAAAATATATATATTTCTTCCAACGTTATGAAAGTTTAAAGTTCAGCAATGCAAATGCACTATTAAATTCCAAAAATTCGTTGTTTAACATCATACATACTTTAGTGCGTTTTCATTGCTGACACTCTCTCGGTCAGTGCAAAATATTTTCTGTTCTATTATAATAATTTTTCAATAAGAAGGTGATCGAAAATTCTCTTTCCAATTTTATTATTAAACAGTGACGTAAATCATTTTAAAAAATGGCATTTAATCGACGCCCCGTACGAAGAAAAGCACAACTCAGGCCGTTATGAACACTAGCCCAACTGGCGGTGCGCGGACGAAAAAAAGCACAACTCAGTCGCTCTTTACGTCTGAGTCGTGCCTATCTGCGTCCGAGATTTTGAACTGTACTAGTCTTCGTCCAGCTCCGCGAGCAGTGCTTTTCTTGGTACGAGGCGTCGTAATAGCATTCGAAAATATAACAAACTGGTTTCACCTTCGTTGACCGCTTCTGAAAGTGTAAATAATTATTCTCTATCTTCTCGAAATGTAATTGCCTAGGTAGCCGCCAAAGGAAAAACGTTTGCAAAACTCTATTTTTCCTCTACATTCGTCGGAATAAATCATGTGAATAATAACGCAGTTGAAAAATCCATCGCGTTCAGTTGATCATTTAAGAAAATTGTGAAGCACTGAATCAGGAAGTACAGAACGCATAATTTTACATTGTTACGTACAACACTGTAATAGGTAGCTTAAGGCGTAATGCAGTCGTACTCGTACACAATGCAATAGTTTATTTCAATTTGCAAGGTTGATACGTCAATTATTTGGCCTTGAGTGTTGAGTATTAAATTGTGCTATCCTTGCTAGTTTTTATTTAAATAGAAAAGCATTAAATGGCTAAAAAATTATTTTTCAATGAAAAAGATTATAGAAAATATATCTTATAAACATAAATGATATAAAATGTTGCTTAATTTGAAATATTTAATGAAGCTTTCAATAAATCAATTCAGCATTAATATTTTTCACTTTTTTAATTACTATAGAAGTTTGAATGCGCGCCGTATCATAGGCTAATCACATTTTACATGCCCATTTCAAATCGACCAATCACAATCATTAGAGGTGACAATCTGAAACCCATCTCTTTTTTTTATAGGATTTAATTTTAACTTATATTCAAAATTAATACAATTATATCTAGAAGCTACCGCCAAATTGATTTTCAATATTCAAAATTAATACAAAATTAATACAATTTTAAAATCGAGATTCCGTTTCTAAGAACCATTTTAAAATAGTTACTTTTATTTCAAGTATCCTTTATGTGTGTGTGTACGTATGTGTGCGTTGCGCATAATATATTTACAAGAAGATTTATTTGATATTATGACAATGAACTATTAAAATCACTAGATCCATTTTCAGAATTATATTATTATTTTACATTATTTAACTACATTTTCAGCGGGGAGGATTCATAGGCTTCTTTTTTCATTGAGTATTTCTTTGAGAATCGCTGTAAAACTTAAAAAATATCGATTCCTTCAAAAGTTATAAGGGTTTCAAGTTGAACGTCGAAAAGGCATACAAATGTTCACAAAGTCGGCGCTGCCGATTCCTGCGATTTTTTGCATTTTCGTCGTTCAACTTCAAACCCTTGTAACTTTTGAAGGAATCAACATTTTTTAATTAAAATGGAATTAAAGCTCCCTTTTTCTAGTTTTAATTTATTTTTTTAAACTTTAAGTATAAATCGTTTCTGGGCTAGATGGCTGAGGTTTGAAGAGAATGGCTTTTTGTGCGATTTTCTTAAAAAGTAAGAAATTGTTCTAGAAAAAATAAACGATTCCATGGACGCTGTATGCAACCGCGAATTTCTCTTATATATCGACGGCTGAGAGGAAGAAGAACGTATCTCAGCGCGCGGGTAAAGACCGACGTATCTCGGTGCACGGACGAAGAACGACGTATCTCGGGGCGAGGATGAAGAACGACATATCTTGGCGTGCGGTTGAAGAACGACGTATTTCGCCGTATATACTGGCTGTGTACTGGCCGTAAAAGCGCCGAGATACCCCGTTCTTCATTTTCTTGGCGAGATGCGTCGTTCTTCATCCTCGCGCCAAGATACGTTCTTCTTCCTCTCAGCCACCGATATATACTACAAATAACGAGAAAAACTAGGTCTATAGTAGGTGTGCTCGAAAAAAAATTTTCAAAACCATATTTCGGGTTACACCGAAAATTTCGCTGGATTTGCACATATATATATGTAGAAATTATTTCACACGGATTCAATAGAACATTTCTTATGTTCCTGATCATTTTTTTTTTATTTTTTTTTTTTTATAATTTTACGAATAAAACTAATCTATTTTGTCTCTTATATGGAAAACCTTTTTTATAGAGGGGGATTCCAATCCAAAATACAAAATAAATGAATCCATTAGAATAATATATTAAATTATATAAGACGCTTTATTCCATAAGAGTATCATCAATTTGACCTTAATTTAGTTGATTATAATATATTTAAAATGTATTATGTGAATTCTAAATTAGTTCTATAACAAATCTTTTATTTTGAAATCCCTTCATCGGTTCTTAAGGGGGCAAGCCTGGGTTAAAGTCTAAAAAAATAGAATTTAGTATAATCAGTCAGATATAAGAATTTTTTCACATCTATATAAAAAACAACTTTATACCTCAAAAATATACATAAAAACCCACATTTTAGCACCGCCCTGGCTCCTATATTTTGTTTTG
>UXGD01005796.1:0-13712 GCA_900474315.1 Torymus auratus
TATATATATATATATATATATATGGTTTTGTTTTATATTTCATTTCGCGCTGATTTGAATTTTTATTGAAAATAAATGAATACCATTAAATCATAAAAGAAGGCTTTGAAATATTTATGAACTCTATAACGCTATACGCGCTTGCATAATTGTACAACCCCATTAAATTTTATTTTAAGGCCGATAAAAGATTGATATGTTGATGGGCTTCCTCACAACGTTTGATGACTTTGAGACCTCTTACGATGTTTTATGGGATATCCTTGTCAGTCGCAGGATTTGTTCAGCAGTGTGATGGTTCCGTTATTCAAAATTTACAGGTGTCGAGAAAAAAATATTCTTGTTCTATTAATAGATCACTGTGACCTAATTTTATTCCTGAACAGACTTATAAGTTTTATTCACTTTATCAAAAATCTTCAAGTGTAAATAACCAAAAGCTAAACAAAACACTGAACAAAAACTTATCACCAACATAAGTACATCCAGAACTGAAAACAACAACGGTACATCATAAATTCATATGCCTAACAAAAAGGGTTACCACGAAAGCTCAAAACCCCCAAGCACTTGTCGCGTCGTAAAATATGCCGACCGCATCGGGCTAATAATTTGTATCCCTTACACCTCTGAAAACCGAAACTACACGTGTCCGTGGCCAGCACGCGGCGTGGGCGTTGTACCACTCTTGTATATATCAGATCGCATCTTTTCCTCTTATTTTAACCTACGCGCAGGCGCGCGCTCGCGAGCTCATGGTCATAAACCACCGCTGCGCGAGCCCCCATAGAAACGTCAACCTTACACGCTACTTGCAACGCAGCCGGAATATTAAATCGCGAGGACGAGCGCTCGCGAGTATGTATGTATATAGCGTTTAGGAATCCTTTCGGTTCGGTCGTCTTTTTGTGTGCCGATGGATGGGTCCGTTATGCCACGGCTTTTACTTTCGACGTGGTGTTGTTGCCCTAATTTTCAGTTTGTAAAGGTTGGTATTTCTTTGTGAGAAAGCATTTTAATTTAGGAAAATGTAAAATTGAATGTTTAGCTTGGTGCAGTGGAATAGTTTCTACATCCTAATAATAATCATAACGAATATTTGCTCTTAACGAAATCTAAACTTAACGAATGTTTGCTCTTGAATATTTTTGAAAATGTACAGCACCAACAGGATACGTAGGATATAACATACTTATTTATTTTAAAATGTAACATTTTTATGTTAGAAGCAAAGAAACTGTATCGTTAATTCAGTAACCGTGATTTTATCACGTCTTATCGCTAAAAATGTATTTAACATGTAGATTCGACGGTAATATATTCTATCCGATACGTTTACGAATCAACCAATGAGAACGCCTAAATCCTTTTTGTAGCCAATCAGTGTCGGTAAATTTGAAATCGATACAATTTGTTTCCGCCGAGTGTACTTCGTGCTTTTACAATTTTCTTTTATATTTTTCTGAATAACTTCCATTAGTAATTTCAATTCATACATAATTCATAACGCAATAAACATTCAACAAATTAATCAAAACAACCTTATTATTCTCGGTATATCAACGCCTTCGCTAGGTAGTTTTATTTATCTTGCAATACTCTGACAACTAATAAAATAAACATTGGCATTGCAGTAGTAAAATGTCCAGACGACGAAAACAGACGAATCGCCAGACATTCAAGGACCCACATTGAATGGTAAATCAGGATACTCGAAAGACTACGTTGTTTTTTTTTTACTCAAGATTACAATCGGCTATTCTTTAGGTGTATTTTCCAAACTTCAAAGTTAACATTTTTACGGATATTATAAATTCTTTATTAAATTTTCTCTTACCATAAAAACATCGCACTCTGATCAACATCGTACTTTAATTAAAATTTAATAAGCGCAGCTCTAAAAATATCCTCAACAATACCTGCCCAAGCGATAAACAATGAGTACACACAAAATACACGCGTCAGTCTTTTTCATTACGAAAATTCGCCTCCTTCAGCTTTCACTCTCGCTATCGTCACTTCATCTCATTATAAAGATTCTATTAACCCGCGCCTTCGTTACCAAATTGACTCCTCAAGCCCTTGCCCCCCGATAACAAAAGAACGTACACGCCCTCTTTTTAAATCACGCGCCGGTTAAAAAAAAAGATCCACCTTTAATTAATTTCGCGCGTATAAGTGGCGGCGACGCGGGAGGCTCCGATTTTTCGTCGTTTTGCGCAAAAGGAATATATATATAAGGTGCGTATATATACGGGAGTTTTTACGTGCTCACACGCATTGCAGCGCAGTAGTAAGTCTTCACGGTTCGCGAATCATCGCACGCGCGTGTGCGCCCCACCATGGCTGAAGTCGTTAATGAAATGTCCGACTGTCGCGGTGCTGATTAATCGTCGTCTTATCGGCTCGCCGAGATCTCGCTTTAATTTAATTGCTATCGTCGCGTGTGCGCTGCTGCAGCTCTTATTTACTCTCTCTCTCGATTTATTTCTGGTCCAGTGGTTTTTTTCACCTGCCTTAGCGCTTTGCGCCTCTAACGCACGCATGTTTGAATCTGCATCGTATTGGCTTCTGTATTTCTGCGGTGAAAGAATCGTATACGATTAAAAAGATAATTTGAACATAGTTAACAGTTTTGCTTCGTGTTAGTTGTTTTGTATTGATCTAGAGTTGAATATTTTATTTTTGGAGAATAGTAGCTGAAGAAGAGCAAAACAAGACCAAAAATTTTATTTTTGGAGAGTAGCTGAAGAAGAGCAAAAATAAAATATAAAAGCTAGCATGGCGATTCTATATAAATCATCACACAAATAAGTGTGAATTGTAATTCAACTTAAATAAAGTAATTCCGACAAATTATAATTTTTGGCACAATCTAACACCATCAAGCTTAGTAAAAAGAAAAATATTAAAAATAAGATAAACACACGCAGCAACTATTTACCTCGTATGAATTTTTACTCCTACACCATATTCATTTTTCACCTCCCCCATCGGTTTCTCACCACCGCGCGTCCCATGCGAGTCTCTCCTCTCTTCCGCCACAGGATCGCGGGTTAATTAAGCAGGGAGTATGCGCGAAAAATCGACTGAAGCTATCGCCGCACGACAATCTACGTCTGTGCGCGTTCTTCGCGATAGAGATCGGCATTTTTATCCGCGGCGAGAGCGAGCGCGAAGTACGCGGCAGCTGCCGCGATATTTGTCTCCGATATATCGAGGGCGTCTGGATGGAAATCACAAGACATGCGAAGCTGCGACACTTTATTAGTCGTAATTAGGTTCAATGTTTTATGTTTTGAAAATTTATGTAAGTTCATGTGAATGAGACTATTCGAAATTATTTTAAAGTTTGGTAATGGGTTTCATTCAAGTGTATACGAATTCTTCAGAAACATGTTTTCAAAGCGGTTCTTAAATTTATGGAAGTTATTGTGGTGAAAGAATTTATTTAGGATGTAAATGGAGAGAGGACAAAGTAAATTTCCAATCTGGACTGAAAACGACACGTTTGTATTAATTTTATATAGTTTACCGAAATTCAATCTTTGCAGTATCAACGAAAATTACATTTTTCATCACGTAATTAACAAAAATACTCGTAAAATAATTTTGTCGGGTCTGCTATCTAGCAGACTTTAAAACTGAAAAATTATGAAAATCATCCAGGTGGCCGGAGAACCGGTGCAGTGTCACCACGAGCCCGCACCGCCAGTATCATAACCATCGGACATAATTTACGAATTAAAAACTAATAAAATTATCCTTAATTTATTCGGGCTCTTAATTTTGGTGTATAAAGTTTAAAATGAAAATTCGCGTATACATTGGCAATCGGCTTCGAAAGTGCAAATTAAATTAAATTTAAACATACTATGGGCTGGGCGTCCCGCTGATTAAAGTAAAAGTGCTAATTTATAAGAAAAGCCGAAATATTGAAGGATAAAAATATAATTTTAGCTCTCTCGCGCGTCACGGCGCACATCTCATTATTCGCGCAAGTTATGTCGCATAGTGAGAAACTTTAACTGCAATCGCACTGAGTCTTCTCGTTTATTGCTGACGTCACGTGCCCCCAGAAGTTTCCAAAGTACTCGCTCCAACAATAATTGTACATCATGATATATGAGGCTATACATACGTTAGTACGAAAAATACCGTACACGTTCCAATTCGCCACGATTTTACATCCCAAACCACCCGAAGCGGGCCAGTCCCGAAAATTTGCACTATTCAATATACGACATGCTCTTTGTTCCCCCTTTTTTTTCTCTAAAACTGGAATCAACCAGAATTCGACAACCATCGAGAGATACCCATCTTTCATTTACGAGAGAGAAAAAAATCGCTTCCGTGAAATTCGGCGGCCTGTTACCAGGCGAGAGTAGCCACTCAGAACTAGGTCCGCCAGATGCACTCTCTCTCTCTCTCCCTCGAAATAGACAAACAGCTCGCGATCGGCATTCATTTATTCGACGCGCCGCAGTCTCCAAGCAGAGACTCGGCCAATGCAAATGTGTACTGGCGTTGCGCGCACTTTGCAATTGCGCCCGTTGAGAGGTGGGAGGCTTGTCGCGTCTCGTACATTCGCGGCCTCGAAAGCCAATCGCACGGAACAATAGCGCTCGCGCGCGGAAGAGATTTTCACGGTGATGCTGCGCTTGCGGAACTAGAATTCGGATGTTCGAGTGGTTTTGGTGAGGTTATTGGATGAAGGAATTATGCATATAATTTTTTATGTAATTAAAAATGGAAGTTTATGATATGTCAGTGTAAGAAAGTGATATTGCTGTTTGAAATTCATTTTAAGGTGTAAAATTTAAAAGTTTAACTAAATTACAGGTTGTTCTTATTGCATTGATATCTGTTGTAAGTATGGATATCGTGCTAAAGTTGTAATTGTTGTAAATGGAAAGCAAAAACATGTGAAATGTATAAGAGATGTGGATGGAAGAATAATTCATTATTTATTATATACAAATTTTTAAGAGTTTTTCTACAAAGTTAAATTATATTCTGTTCGATCTTAACGTTTTTTCGATTTAAGAGATATCTCTTTTACTCACGTTCTCCGAATTCACCGAAAAGTTTAGAATACTAAACGTTTCGGATTTTGAATGCGAGCGCATTTAAAATGTGCATTTTTTGTATTTTATTTAAGGGATCACTTTCTCAACTGTATCATAGAGTATTTTATTTATACTTCAAAAAGCTACAACCTTTAACGGAACGTTATAATAAAATTTACAAACAATTAAAGAAATCTTTACGTGCTCTGCCGAGGTGATAAATTAAGAACAAAATTTAAACATCGATGTTATGATAAAAATGTTATCGTCAGTTGAGTAGTAATTTAAACCCATTATTTCACAATAACGTAACTTTACACATTCGCAAATTAACCGACACTCAGAAACCTTGAAAAGTCGTCTCCACCTCGCGCGAACTTCTGGACCCGCTCTGCTCGCGCTTATTTTTAATTAACTTTCATTATCCGAAATTTACTCTCGTCCGCGCCATATTCTCTCGCTCGCGCGCGTCCTGCCACACACCGACAGCATTTTATTTTTAGCCGCCGACGCTACGCCTGCATCATGCCACGCGGACGAAAAAAAGGGACGAGGAATCAATTAGATTGAGAATTTCCTCGTTTACGGCTACTTTATAAATACTGCAAAATACGGCCGGCATAAAATCCAGGATCGCGCGGGATCCTTAACCAGCGCGAGCGCAGCTTTTATCAGCTCGTGCCGATCTCCAGACGATTCACCGGAATCCGTCCGTGCAACGTCGTCGTCGCGTAACGTAACGTATTCGTGGTGGAGGAATCGAGGAGAGATAAAAGGAGGAGGAGGAGAAATAGACGGACACGAATTTCATGTTTAAAATGTATGCTGCGAAAATTTCGCTTGTGCTTACAAATGTTTTTGCGAAATTTATGATGTAAAAAATTAAGTATGAAAACACGTGTTCTGGGTGAACAAGCTGGGATCTGTATATTAGTTTTAGGGCTGCACGAGAGCAAGACAATACAATATTTCTGTAATTATTATCTCGCTCGTGTAAATTTTTGAAAATTTCTATCTTATCTTGGTCTTGTCAGTCAATATGAAAAGTATTATTATTTTGTCTTGAAATTCACGTATATGGCGAAGGCACGTTGAAGTGAAATAGTAAGGTACAATAGTACAATAGTTAACTAATTAAACGAGGCAGAAATTAGTCACACAGACCGTAGCTCTCTTTTTTGCGAGGATCTCGCACCCTCTGAGTATTTGGGTTCTAGACCTTTTTAAATGATTCACTGTTAAAAATGTCCTTAAATTTAATAAACTTTCAAGTTACAATTTTACAAATTTACTGAATTTTGAGAATAATGTAACTGAAGGTAATTTAATTTACAAATACGCTAGGTTTAATATAAAAAGAATAAAATTTCGGCACAAGTATAAATAAATGCCAAATTTGAAATTTTATTTTTTCCGCCTTATATGTGCTGCTGACCAGAGTAAGTTAATGCACAGCCGCTAGGCGGCGCACCCTCTCCGTGAAGCCCCACGTACCTAAGTAAATTGGCTCAAGAGAATGTAGGAGCGCAGTACGACACCAAAATAAAATTTATCACAAAAGAAATAAATTTTGATCCGTATTATAAAAAAAAATATCAAATCATAACAAATGAAAAATTTTCAATTTTTTCTAAAATTATCACGCGAAAGAATCCCCCTCATACGATTGCAAATCACGCTCTTTATAACCCCATTATATACCCACTGCATAATTGTCTCGTTGAAAGTCCGCGCGATTCTAGACAAATCCTGTGTCTCCCTCTTGGATAATGCGATTCAGCACTGTCCTCGCGTTTACAGTTTCAGCGGCGGCGCGCGTCAGAATGCCGAAAAAGAGCTAAACAACAGTCCTGCACGCGCGCGTACGCGAGAGAAAGAGCGACTATCGTCAGCCTTGCATCCCGATTCGCCGCGTCTAGTTGCTAAAACCACGATACATCCACCTTCGGGGTAATATGCATTCTCTCTTGCGGCCAGCGCATGAATTATGCAGACCCGGCCGCGCTACCTCCGCGTACCTATACACTCTGTACACACAGAGAGATGTATGCGGATAGAGCGGGATCGATCTTTAAAATGCAGCCCCGATATCCCCGCTCGTCGCAGTAGCTCCTGCTGACCCAGAATTCTGCCGTTGCTGCACGCTCCTTTATAGCTGCAAACACTTTCCTTCCGAGTCTGTGTGACTGTCTCGTCTATCCGCGCGGTATATAGCGGTTTTTATCAAGATCGACCGCCGAAATGAATTTGCTGACTTTACGATGGACGCATTTCTTTCCTAACGTTCTAATACGCCGCGTGTGTGCTATTTTTCGGCGTCCCGTAATGGTTATATCCTTCTGCGCAGGCTTGAAAAAATGGCGCGTGTGAGCAGTGGGATATCCTTATCGCGACGTATCTATACACTGAGCTCCTTTTTATACTTTTTCGCTGTTTTTTTCGAGGTTTTTGGTCGAGAAAACGCATGCTGAGAGACACGCCGAGCTATCGTGGCTTTGGATCTCTCGGCGCGCTGAAATTTGTTCGGGCAATAGTTTTAATGACAGAAGGATGCAATAAATTTTGCGGAAGCTCGAGTGTGTATATCGATGATGCGCTACTGATAAATCGAAATGAAATTTTAAATGTTGAAGAGTTACTTTCAAGTGAAGGGGAATTATTACATAAAAAGGTGTACATGCGGCGTTGTTTTGTTTTACGATTGGAAGTGGTGGGATTCCACATACGTGTAAAAAAAAGTATTTATAATGTATATTGTTCATTTATTTAATATTCCGGTTCTACCCAAGTTTCCATAACAAATGCTATATATGTAGCGTAGAATCATCCCGCAATGTTTACTACAACAAATACATATATATATATATATAAAAGAAAAAAATATAAAATTCATAACAAAACGAATATGCATGCATCATTATTATGTAAACGAATGCGCTAATAATACCCTTCACATAATACATATAGCTTTCTAATCAGAATAATCAAAGTCATCCCTCGCTCTTCATTAAAAAACCCCCTCGCGATCTCCTCTATACATAACAATCATCGGCCGGGCGACGATTTGCAAAACATTCCCATAGGCGACAATCGGCATATTTTGCCGCAGGCACAATACCGCCAACGAGCGCAGGTACAATCGAACAAATTCAGCGCGCGCGCGAAACAATGAGCGAAACGCAGAGCAGCCGCATAAGACGTAAGAGCGGGAGAGAGAGAGAGCCCCCAATAATAACACTTCAATTTGCCTCCTTAATGAAATTCAAACTTCCCTCCTCCCCTGCACACATACACGTGAGGTTCGCGTCGGGCGTACAATGGACCCCGCTATAGTTAGGTGTGTTTTCGACCCCCTCCCTCTTGCTAGCACACGCACCTTTACGTCTCTCTCTCTCCCTCCCTTCGTTTTCGAAATCAAGTTCAATTGTCCTTAGGGGTGGCTTTTGGACGCGTGAGAAAATTTCGCGCAAGCAGCTGCTTCTTAAAGAGTCGGCAAACTTGCGCGATACGGTATATATACACGTATGTATGTATGTATGTATGCGTACTCTCGTGTGTTTATGCTTATGGGTTTTGGTTCGGGCAAGCGGTTAATGCGACGACGACGACGTGTCGTACCGCCGCCGCCGCCGCCGCGCTCTTTGAGCGTCGGTCAATGGAGAGTGGGAAGAAATTTGCGAGACAGAAGAGATGTTTGTGCGCGCGCAAGCGTCTGTGTGTATATATAAGGGTATGGCCGTGTGGAAGGGAAAAGGTCGTTAGTTATTAAGGAGAGAAAAATACATAGAGAGAGAGAGAGAGAGAGGGAGAGAAGAAAGGAGGAACGTGGAAGAAAAGGCAAAAGGAAAAAATTAATAAATATTGTACATTGAAAAATAAATATACTGGTTCTGTATATTTTAGCTAATAAATCCTACAAGATTAAAGTTACGTGCGCGTGGAGAAAAGTATACAAGTTGCCGGAATACATGTTTACCATCAACGGCTTCCGTGCGATGTATTCATTTCGAGAAGTCTATTAATTTCTAATGCTTTTATAT
Source organism: Torymus auratus (assembly GCA_900474315.1). Classification (NCBI taxonomy): domain Eukaryota; kingdom Metazoa; phylum Arthropoda; class Insecta; order Hymenoptera; family Torymidae; genus Torymus; species Torymus auratus. Next base: position 9,110 of record UXGD01005796.1, read on the forward strand.
GCGTTGAGAAAGAGCGATATATAGAGAAGGAGAGAAAAGAGAAAAATGTTAAATGAATAAGTGGGAATGAGTGGCTATACGAGAGACGGTTGAATGGCGAGTCCGACACCTTTGGATATGCAAATCGCAATTTCTCGGTCTTTAAAAGTTAGCGGAATACATTTGTGAAGAAAGAAGTCAAAACTGTGAATCTCGAGGATTAATAATGTCACAGCGATTGCGGCCGAGTCTCAATATTTCGACTGGAAATACGAAGGATCATATAACGTTTCATAGCTTTTTTTAAATGCCATATTTTTTTGTAAAACCATTATAATTTTTAGAACTTTGTCACACTGTAACTTTTAAAAATAAATAATAGAGAAATTAATTATTTGAATTCAATTAAAAGATCAAGTCTTTCTTTAATAGCTGTTGAAATAATTGCAGAAAGCGTAACGGTTTATTCGGCAGATACACATCATACAAAACTAAGTATCGTCATTTAAGTTTATTACATAATGTTACGTGGGCATAGTCAAATGAACAATATAATAAATAATTAATTTAAAGTATTTTTAGCAATTATGAAAGAAACTCCCAAAACCGTTAAATTACAGTACAGAGTTCAACAACGAAATCTAGACACACCACACCTATAATCCTCCGACCAACCACCCGACATATCCAAACGGTTTCTCTCTCTCTCTCTCTCTCTCTCTCTCTCTCTCTCTCTCTCTCTCTCTCTCTCTCGCCCCAGCCGCCCATGAAAACTGCATTCCCTCGCATATCCACGTGTTGCTTCATCTTCTCCTTCATACATACCGACACTACGCACGTACACCCGTATAAACCTCTACCCACCGCCACCCCAAAATTCCACCCCTCGATCCTTATCCACGTGTTGCTCTCTCTCTCTCTCCCTCGCGGCAGCATCCCTCTCCCCCTCTCTTATCCCGCTGCGCGCCCTGTTGCGTCCCCCTGCACTTCCGTTAACCTGTTTGACGGCGGGAGCTTCCAACGAGTCGCTATACACGGAAGGAAGGGGAAGAAGAAAGCATGCGCGAGCGCGCTCGCGCCGCGGGAGAAGCGTCTCGAGGGGTGGCATAGGCGTGCTGCTCCCACGATTGCGTGCGCGCTCGCGCCACCAGGTGCCTATTCTCTCCCCCTCTTTATCTCGAGGTAAGTGCGCGGCGTTCTCTTAGAGGGAGAGAAAGCTGCGAGAGAAGCATTGTGCCGCGTCATTAGCAAGGGGTGCATGCGTCGAGCTGAGATTTCGACGACGACGGCGATGCTGATGGGAATGAGCGTGTTGGTGGTAGTGGTGGTGCTTTTTTCTTCCCGCCAAAAATGTTGGCGAAGGTGCGAGTGTGGATGAGAGGAGGTTCGGGGAATTCGCGGATTAACAATGGAGGGATGGATGAAGGAGAGATAGGGAGAGGATTCGGGTTTGGAATATGGTATAACGGAGGTAGTGAGAATGGGAAGCGAGGAATGAAGGTGGAGAGTGGCGTAACGGATTTGAGGTGTTCAAGTCGTACCTGAGGTTGGATGAGCTGGAGAAGATGAAGTACGAAAGAAAGTGTAGTAAGTTGAAAAAACTAGAGGATAGGTTGGTACTTTCGCTAATATTTTTTTTAAGATGCAGATGAGTTTATACAAAGAAAGGGCTCCCTGTAATATTATCATCTAGAAGATCTGATTTTCAATCCAAAAAGTTAAAGTATTTTATTAGAAAATAAGATGTTGTACAAAACACACCGCAGCGACTTGAGGCATCCTGCGACCCACAAAACATGAGACCGAAAAAATCAATAAAATCCTCTCCGACTTTCGTAATCCAACCCAACTTTCATCTATGGAACACAAAACTCTTTGTAAGAACCGCTTTGATTTTGTCGAGGGGTGGAATTTTGGGGTGGCGATGAGGGGAGGAGACAAAGAAATCGTCGAATCAGGCGCATCAGCAGTGCGTCGCGAAGATCTAGATTTTCTGCTTATAATGAATTCCGTGGCAGAGCTCTTTCTTTCGTCTCGACGAAACGCGATATCCTTTTCGTCTCTCATATTGATGTGAAAACGAATTGGTCGCGCTCGAGATGTACTGTTTCTGGTACCGCTTTGTCAGATTCCTCTGAAGGAGTCTCGTGGCGTTTGTCAAATAATTTCAGATTTATGGAAGTAGGGTGGTAGTGAGGAGGAATCATATTTTTTGTATACCGTGTCTGTTTAAGAATAATTGTCAGAGGTTGTATTGGAGGAGAAAAGACGAAAAGAGATAATTAAACCAAAATATTGTGACTTAATACAGGATATCTGCAAAAACTAGGATTTAAAAAAATCTTTGTTATCATTTCACATTCTTATTGTCATTCGTCATCATGAAGACAAGGAAAAAACAGCAAAACCTATACCCACCAAGAAACTACATATTTTTACTTACGGTAGCAACTCGTCGCGGCGTGCTAGCTGAGTAGCCATCCGCATTATTCTTGACTCTTTGTCCTTTTGATACGCGAGTCTAGGGTCGTCGACATCGCTCTATGCATATACATATAAAGTAGCAAAGTGTGAATACAAAATTTTCAAAGGTAATGCTCGCGCTCGTAAAACTCGCGTAACCACAAGGGAACGAAGTATTGTAGGGAGAGAGCGAGCAAGAGAGACGCTTCGTACTCGCACTTTCGTCCGCGCCACAAAGGAATTGAACTTCGGTATACATTTTTATTGCGCATCATCATACTTACGACAGTGATTTCCTTTTTTGGACCGAGGGCGAAGGCTATTTATAAATGATTTATACATCGAGTGCCCAAATAGAATATTCTAAGAAGTAACGTCTTATTAAGCATTCCGCAGTTGCATACCGTCAATAGAAATTTCGATTGTTTGTTAAAAGTGATAAGTAAAACCTTGAAAAGTTATAAAAATGTAGTTACCAGTCGTGACGAATAAAAATTATCTACTTTGATTATTTACGGTCTTACGCAACAATACGCTAAAATTTCTAAAAGTACTGAAGGAAGCACATACTGAAAATAAACGAAGAGATATTTTTATGTCATAACTTATTGTATAGTTTTTAATAAATAACAGTTACTAGAAATTTACAATATTGTTTTCATTATAAGCCTACAATAATATTAATAATGTTTCAACCAACTTATTCCTACATAAAAAATCAAAGCTCTATTCTTAAAAAAGACAAATTACTATAGGAAACAAAATTATTGTAAAAAGCTACAAATAATTTTATAATTGAACACATGATCATATCAGTTATGAAACCAGATTGTTCTTCGTCTTGGCAACATTATTGGAAGTAATATCCATAAATGTTTGATTCATAAATTTTTATGGCTTGTTCATAATATGTTAGAGCCTCGCGCATTTGCCCAGATTTTGGCATACTATCGCGAGTTTACGCAATTGTATACTACTTTTACAAGCCTCATGTATCGATAAATTATCGAATAAAACGTATTTTAAAAACCGTGTATCAGCTGGTCGCCTGGCGTTTAAGGAGGTAGGGGAAGGTGGGGTTATATGGGCACTTCGTGGGGCGATGTGAGTATTTTCGCTTTTAAAAATAATAATCGAACTTTCAGAAATACTGTAACACGCCTAATGTACTCAGCGATTCTTCATCTACAAATAAATATGTTTCATTATTTATATTAATACAAAGATGTTGAAATGTATTAATATAACGAAGGCGATCACTGAAAATCTCATATCACCCCATGTGGTTTGCAGGTGGGCGATATGGGGTTTCCCTAAAAAGAGGGTTATATCAGTTTTAACCTCAAATATCTCTGAAATTCATAAACGAATGCTTTTACCCTAAGAACATATATTATAAATAATATACACATTCTACATCCCCATTAAATTTTAAAGAAATTAAAACAATTTTTCTCTATAGTTATCATGCGACAAAGAACATGACTTTGTAAAATACGAAAATTATAAATATTAAATATCTCAGAAAGTAATCGTACCATCTTGATAAAAATTCACATACATCATATCTGTATTATACACAAAATTGTCTATAAATCTGGAGCTGATTTATTGAGTCGTTCTCAAGAAATTACGATTTGAAAAAAAGGTTTAAAAAATTTTAACATCAAATATCTCTGAAATTTATGGACCAATTAGTTTGCCCACATAACTCAACCAAGAGCTATCCAAAATCTACCTTTACGAGGAATTTCAAAGCGATTAAGGGGGCTAGACACCTTTTTTCTAAAAATAAGTCATATTTTAATGCATAAATGTAAACTAATTATTTCCCTCTTTTTACACATAAAAGGAGGTATATTTACCTCACCTTAGACCTTGGTCTGGGCTCTTTATATCGACGGCTGAGAGGAAGAAAGCGCTATCTCGGCGCGAGCAGCAAGAAGGCGCTATCTCGGCGCGAGCTTCGAAGAAGGCGCTAACTCGGCGCGAGCAGCAAGAAGGCGCTATCTCGGCGCAAGCAGCAAGAAGGTGCTATCTCGGCGCGAACTCCGAAAAAATTGCTATCTCGGCAGCTGAGGTGCGCCTTTTTCGGAGTTCGCGCCGAGATAGCGCCTTCTTCGCTGCTCGCGCCGAGATAGCGCTTTCTTCCTCTCAGCCG
>UXGD01005797.1:0-13711 GCA_900474315.1 Torymus auratus
TTCCATTGTTTAATAAATTTAATCAGTCGTAAAAAAATATTTCGTTGCATTCCAACGTTGCAAACTTCAAACCCATATTTAATCAAGAAACTAATTTATAATACATATATCTTTCGGAATTGTTTGTAGAATGTTTCTGAACTTAAAATTAAAAAATTTAACTCGAATAAATTTGCTAACAAGCTTTTACTTACAAATTCTGTAATTTTTATATAAATGTTATTTGCTCTTTTTAAATAATTTCACATTCCTTCGAGGTTTCTTTCTTAAACGTAGAGAAATAAGAAAAATTGAAAGAAAAATGTAAAACAACTCTTACACATTCGTGCTCAAATTCCAGCACAAATTGGGACAGATGTTTTCTAGTACATTGAGCATTCCTTTAAATTTTTCTACTTTTTTGTACTTTCTGCCATGCTTTGCTTTTACCTTTTATTTTGTATCGTAGCCAATGAAAATTAAGCAATGAAAATAGCTGCTGTTCTGCAATTTAAATTGAAATAGTTTTCTGTAAAATGTAATAAAACGTAATAATTTAAATAAGAAAATATTTTAATTAAAATCCTGCCAGTGTAATATACACTTAAAGTCAACAAATGCAGCAAATCTCTTTAAATCTTTCATCAAGTATAATAACAATGTGCTTAGCAAGTACACGACAAATAAGCATTTAAATTTACTCGGGGGTATCTATTTATATATCCTATAAACCGGGTACATAGATATATATTCCGAGTAATATACCTTCGCTGCACAGAGATATACCTTCGAGCTTAAATTTAAATGCCAATTTACGTTGTTCAGGCAGAATACATTGTCAGTGGGCGTGCATACAGATGACGTTTCTCAGCGAAAAAAACGAGGCACAATTTACATTCTAGATCGTGTTTTTGTCATTAAAATTTTAAACCAACATTCAAACCTTAATTTTCATTTCATTTTCATGAAAAAACTAAAGCAGATGCAGTTCAATGTATAATAAAATCAATTCCTTTATATGTATCTTTCATATGCACTTTAATCGAGACATATTAAACTATACATAGAAATTTTAACATTTACAACGGACCTTACGTTTCATAAAAAAAATAACTTTATTACGAAATGAATTTAAGTCAAATTACATTACACCACATCACTACCGAATAATGCACCTATTTTTCAGAAACAATCCCTTAACCGTCGTCTTATCCCTTCCATCAATTAACAATGACGCCGCAAAACCTGCGAGTGCTCGTATCACGGCCGAATTGAAAATTACAGGCGAGCCTACGTAAACGCTGAATCTTTAATCGGACAGCCGAAACGCACATCATGCGGGCGTAAATCTTATATAAGAAGCGCGCTGCCGATGTTTAATGCAGCGCCAAGTTTAAAAGCCAATGGTAAATAATGTGCGCCGCTCTTCTCGTTTCGAAGTTTAAATTAATGCGAGAGAAAATAGATTCTCTCTCACTTTGGTCCCATTATGTCGGCGCGGCTTGATTTATATAGAAATTTCGTTGGACAGTTATGCTTATACCTATAGTCAGTGATTTTTCGAGAAAGCCTTGAATTTATTAAGCGTCCGATCATTTCACGTTATGAATTTTAATGGAGGATTAATTCGAGATAATTAATTGTTTTGATAAGCGAATGTGTTTTACTTTTAGGTAATGGATTGTTTCTATAGTATAAATATACCGATAAAACGTATACTTTATTCTAAAAAAAGAACTTTGATAAATAGAGGTATCGTGCGTATAAGCTGCAATTTATTCTTCAGAAAAAAAGGTCGAATAAAACTGTTATATTAATTGAAGATATCATGATGAATAACGTAGAAAAAAAACTCTTGGGACGTTGATATAGTCACACACACACACGTTACGCGAAATTTTTTGCCCAAAAGACGTTTTTATGGCTTCTATACGATCCCAAAAGAATAAGTTCAACAAAGTTTCAACGCCAGCTTTTTTTCTGCAGAATTGCTATGACAAATAAATAAGGAACGTGCGAAGATTATTTTACCCGTGCGAAATGATTTTATTCTTGTATTGAAAATAATTTTATCAGACGACTGGTATGAAACATAATAAAAATAGCTAAATCTTTCATGATACCTAACACATTATATCTTTTTATCAATGTATATTTCACTCAACTCACAATAAAAATACCTTATACAGAAAACCATATGTTGATTTTACAACGGATCCGATCTTTCAAAAAACACCCTTAAAGCCCCCAAAAAATGTCGAAAAATCAATAGCCCATCTCGCGGTACCGGAACGAGAGATACTCATTGCACGCCGCGATCGCAATTGCACGAGCGATTTGCATTAGCGCAGAGGGGAAAAGCCGCCCGGGGGATTGGAATCGACGTTGTCGTCGTTATACGCGCGGCCAATGCAATTATCGCATTGTTCCAGCGCGCGCGCACGGATATATGCGTTTTTGAGGGCCGCAATTTAGCAATCGGTTGTAAACGGTGGAATTTTCGTTTTGCTTTCCGGATGGGACATTCAATATGTCACTTTCGTGGGTGTAGGTACAATATCTGTCTTACTCAATCATGTCTCGAGTTTGCGGAGACATTGTAGCTGTGCGTCCCGACATGACTGAGCCGGGAGAATGCATTTTTCATCGTAACGTCGTTTTGAAAATGGCTTGTGGTTTTAATTTATACTTTTTTTTGACAATTTTACAAAAGTATTATATATAAATACGTTAAATTGTAAAGCGTATATAATATTGATTTACTTATTGCGCACTTTGTTAATGCAAATTAGTTGGTTACGCCATGGTTCTGTAACTGTATGTACGGGATAAATTTTAATTTGTTGGGCACTTGTTGGGGATCGATAACGCCGTGTTAAAGTGTGACTGAAGTGCGCACATGTTGATCATGAAGCATCAAAGGTACTCACTTTAGCGACTCTGGCGAATGAGCTATTTTGCAATTTGCATGCGCGTTTCGATTTCAAATGCGCACTGCATTCGCTGAATTATGCAAATGCGTTGGATAGCCATCGTTTTCGAAATGCCCCGTACGTAGGTATTTTAACGCGACTGCAGGGCTTGAAAAGTCCCTTTCAGAGCTCGAAACTCGTTCGTTAAATTATAATTATTGCGCGTTTGAGTTGTTGTAATGTGGTTGCTTGACTTTCTAACTGTCAACAACAACTGAAGTGGAGAGTTTTACTTGTGTTTTTACATAATCATTGATTTCTTTCTTGCAACTTTTAAGAATTTTTCAATAAATTTTTACAAGCAAATAATTAAAAAGTCGTTATTAGTGTCAACGCGAATTATTAATATGATTAATATACAATTAATATACAAAATTGACGAGAATGAGCTTTCTTCGTTTTAAAGTAATCGAGAAATTGCAATACTAATGGATAAAAAATTCCCATCCGAGAACTTCGTAGCCAAAACGAATAATCGCCACAGACCGCAACGACCACCGACCAAAACAACCACCTCATTAGCCCATGATATCAAAAAACCGATCATTAACATCTCATTACCACGCTCGTTATAACCCCCACAAACTTTCGCCTCCCTTCCCAAAAAAGTCCAAAAAATCCAAACTTTATGTAACATATCGCTGTGAGTTGCATCGATTTATTATTAGCATATATATACGTGTGATGTGTACTCTCGCAGCGCACAGACGATATTTTATCAGCGTTGGCCAATTAAGATTTCTCGACCGCACGGCATACAAAAAATTGAATGCAGAAATACGCTGTGACTGAATGTGATAATATTTATCTTAGTTCTTCAAAGCATAAGGCTCCAATTAATAAACTAAAACATCAAAATATCGAACTAAATTTTCCACCTTACTTCACTCGCATATTATACGTAAACTACCGTTTCCAATATTCAAATGAGATCGCACAAATACCCTATATTCACAAGACACGTGTTTACCTGCACGTGCAGCAGCGCTACGCTAATACAAACTTTCTTAAAATTCGCATGCATTCGTAAAATAAGGAAAACAGCGATACCTCGTGCGTGTAGCCCAGGCTCGCTTGACATATCTATAAGTAGGTATATAGATAGCTCACGCGAACTTCCGACCCGCATGTGATCCTACCACATCCGAATTTCCCGCGCCTTATCAGCTATATGCATTTTGCGCTTTAACAATTTCCAAACAGTAATTTCCATAGTTATAACTTTCCCATTCGACTGTGTGATATATACTATACCGAACCGTAATTCCAAAAAATACACTCGTGATGGGTAAGTATAATGTTTGTAATAAACGTTATCGTTTACAACGAGGCGAGCGAAAAATCGCGTAGAGGAGGTAAGAGAGACCCGGCGATGCTGGGATTTTTCAGTCAGCTGTTATAACGCTGTATGAGAGGGGGGAGAAATGATGATCTTAAGTATTCCGCTCGACTTCATAAATCAACGCGTTGTGGGCGACGTTAACTGCGCTCTCTTCTCTCGACTTTTTAGGAGGGTGGGTGTAATATAAATATATTTTTGAGCGATGATGCGCCGGGAGTAATATTCATGAGGGAATTAAAAAGTTTATGTGTATAGTATATATATTATACTGGTCATGCAACGTGTATTCTTGAATGTGAGTTTTATTGTTCTTGTAGAGTAAATATTTTATCAAGGGTTTCATAGGAAGTCAGTAAGAGACATAAACTCTGTGTCTATTATTTGTCCAATTATCTGTGTATCTTCGCTATCGATTATTATATGTATACATCTATAAAATATAACGTATCGTTATATTATATCATGGTAAATATGTATAAACCAACTGTTTAATTAGAATGCAAATATGGGCACAAGCTTAGACGGTACACTATTTATTTACGTATATATAGCTATTAATTTATCGATATAACTATGAATATTTATCTATACAAATTTTATAAACTACTTTGTTGGAATACTGGAAATTGCTTTTGCTCGAAATCAACAACCCCAATCATTAATAAAAATCAACGACCTAGATTGCCACTCTACCTATACCACAGCTCAATCACCCACCGAACCCCCGCACTAACTTTTTCGAAATATATGTCATTATAGAACGATGTCACGGCGGGCGCAGCGGCAGCCGCAGCCATTTATATATTTGACGCCAGGAAGCGCGGACTTTAAATCATTCGCAAGACGCGAATAAATTAGCGCGACCCTGTCCGAGATTCACCGGCGGCACGCGTGAACGGTCGGATGTATACAGCGCCGGTCTCCCTCTCGATAGATATAGGAAGGGGGAGAGAGACCCGCAGAGATTATTCAGTGTCGCTGTTTGTGTATTTATTAATGGTCTGAAGGTATACTTGGTGATTATTAATTTCGGTTGGAATTAAATTTAGTGTTTTTATTGCGGATGGTTTAGTATAGGGGAAAAAAGTTTATGATTGAGTAATTTGTAGTTTATTTATGTCAATGAATAATCGATTTTCGCCACTTTGTTACCGATATCTTGATTTCCTCTCCAACATCTCTATCGCAAGTTTCAAATTTACATACGATATATATTATAGAATGAATTAGATAATATTACTCAATTTCTATATTTTCTCATTTCAATTTCTTCTCTAATTTATTTAAATAAATACTAATCTCTGATGATAAATGTAAATATTTATCATAATAAAATTACTACTAAACCTTTAAACCTTCTAATAAATTATAATGAGCTTCTATTTCTCATTTATAGTATAAAGGAAAAGATGAATAGCATGAAATTAGCTGATTCTAGATACAACAAATAAATCTTGTAAAATAAACCGTGAAATATCGTTATCGACTCCGACTTGTGTATTTATTGATCCGCGAGTTTTAAATTTCTAGTATACAAACTCAAAACCGGAAACGAAAAAACCTTCAGCCCCTAAAATACATTCTCTCCACTTCAAACCATCCATAGCAAACCTCAAATTCCAAAACTCTTGGCGTACCCTATATATAGGGGCCTTGACTCCTTTGCCCCATTTTCCAATTACCATCTTCTACCATAGACAGATTATATATACCTGCGTACGTCTGCGCGCAGCGCGTCGGCAAATACAAATACGAATGGGCGCGAGTAATTGCGGGAGAGTCCGGCGGAGGGGGAAGTGCGCCGGACCGCACGTCAAAGGCATGCAGATAAGCCTATATACGCGTAGTCCCGGCTAGCGGCGGATGATTGACTTTCCTATGAGTTGCGCGATGACGAGGGAGGGCGAATATAGTTTTTCTGTGAGGGAGGATAGTGGGATGCAGAGGTTTGGTGTGGTTGTGTGTATTCCGGGATGGGGTGAATAACTTTGTAATTTTCGATTTTTAAATTTTTATTTTTAAACTTTTATATTAATAGTAGCTAAAAATTATGCAAACAATAGCCAAGTGATAAGAAATCAAAGGGCGGGTTAGGAAAAAAAACGTGAGGAAACTTTAACATCACTTTAATATAATAGAGGATTTTTAAGCATCAGTGAGTTTTTATGGAACGATAGGGTAAAAGGTATATCTGAAATAATGTATATCGCTGCGGCGCACTTTAAAAACAGATAATATTAATTTTGTTGGTAAAATATCCTGTAAAGCAAGAATATTAATTGAAAATGTATATACGAGCGTTATTTTGAAATTAATATTAAATAACTTTATTATAGTATTACAAAGGGAGCAATTTAATTCAGTTTTAAATGCTTAAACATAATGAAAATTTTTAATGAAAACGTACAGGTGCAGTTATAAAGCATTTATTTTACAATGACCATAAAAGTTTTATTGAATCCAAACAATCTGTATTATTTTGTAAATCCCAGAAATTTGTCAATTCAACATTATTTACACTTGAAGACTAAAATTTATTGAAGTGAATTAAATTCATTTCGATATACGACCGATACCTATATCAAGCCGTTTTGTTTCAAAAACATCATTGTTGGGATATCCAATCCCGTTATTCTGCGTAAATTCACCGCTTTGTTTACATGTATCCTATAGCTTACCATCCATATAAAAGAATTAAAATTTTTTTGTCTTTTATTTTATTTCAGCAAAAATCCAATTCCCACATACTTTGAATATTGAGTGAAATCAACATTACAATATTCACGATGATTTGGAACTTTATAAAAATATATTGAATAAGGTTTTAATAGTCGGTTTATACAGAATGAAATAACTTGTAAGCAATCAGTACGTATAAAGCAGTATATGTATACTTAGAATATTCTTACTCTTATACATAATATTAACAAAAAGAATTGCAAATTATAAATTCTCCGGTAATTCATGCAAATCCACCAATCCAAAGCCACGTAAACGCATAATCATCACTTATAAACCTAATAATAACACTATTTCATTCGACACTAGCTTACAGACTATAATTTCCAAAATGAGGCCTTAACTCTTCATCTTCTACCGTAACTCAATTTGAATTTTCACCTCGGAGAGAAAATCACCAGCAGCCACTGCGGCGTATAATCCAGTGATCGCGCTAAAAATCGCATTATCGCAGGTACAGGCTGTACGTCAGGTTATCGTAATGTGAAGTTGAACCATCTGCCGGGCCGATAATGCCCCCCGGGTATAAACGTTAACTGTGATACGGTGGAGTGGCTAGGGCACTAATACACCGGGATAATAGTTGAAAAATTGTTATGCGCAGCTTCTTGTAAACAAAAATGTCAAATGCTTTGAAGGTACAATTGGTAATGGTAATAATCGTAAAAAATACGGATTGTGAGTGATGTAGGAGTCCTGTGGAGTTTGTTTATGGTAAAAACGTTGTTCTTCAATTAAACTTTCTCTGAGGGAGTGTATTGTCTGAATTTCTCGCGTAAATTTAATGAATATATTACAGCTCCAGGGGCTTTCGAGGAAAATTATATCGAAAATTCAAGGTTGATTGAAAATGCAGCCCCGAAAATTTCGTGGAATCGCTTTTATTGTTTCGGTAAATACTTTATAATGGGGTTGAAAATTTTCAATTGATCAATACGTTCAATATTAAAAGTTGACCTGTAAAGTACATCGTAGACTTTTTTGAAACAATTGTTTATTCATATATTTCTACAATCATATATACAACATATAATATAACACTGATATAATGCTTTTTTCTCACGTTCACAATTATAGCATTACTATAATTTTGTAATTTCTTTTTTAAAGAAACCCCCATTCTTTTACTATTGACCGAAATTAAAAACTTGCTCTAAAAGAACAATCAATTATATAAAGGATATTTAAATTCAGACAAATCAAACTGCCAATGACATCTTTCGGACCACACGAGTCCGAACGTTACCGGCAGCGGGTCTTGAACCATCGACCGGAACATGTGATCGTACCGTCCGAGATGAGACATCGAGCGTCGCTACGGAAGTGACGCGGCTGTGAAAGCTTACCAAGCGCGGCAACCGAGGGGGCGAACTTTTATTCGAAATTGAGACTTGGATGGTATGAAGAATTTTGAAGATTAAGGATTTTGTTGTTGAAGTTGTACTTGCTTGCTGATTTTTATGTTGCCTAAATTTTACTTAAAAAACTGTAAACGAAAGTTAGAGATAATTAGCTTGTACTACTTAAAAGCACTAAGAGCAAAACTATACTAATAACGTCGTTATTGATTAACGATTCATTATAAATATTAACTAACATAGTATCATAAAATTCTATATAGGAATGTTTATAATTATATTTAAAAAGTTTTACACAACTACCTATACGTTATATTTAATTAAATGCGCAATTAAATCAACAGTAGTAACGGATACCCTACAGTCAGACAGTTCTCTTCCCACCCCTATAATCCTTTCCTCACCTTCCAATTCCAATTATATCAGCATAACTCCGCATAAAAGCGGCAAACACTGACTTCTAAACAAAAACACACTTTGAAAATCGCCCGCCTGTCCTCCGCGCGGCTATAGCACAGCAAAACCTGTTGATCCGCGGGCATAAACCTCCCCCAAGGCCTCGGCGACAAATCGACTCACGCTGATGCGAACTTACGGCGTCAATAAAAGGGTTATGCCCCGCTCTTACTCTCGCAGTCGTAAATTCAAAATGAACGCGCGAAAATCGATTCGCCGGAGATCGGGAGATGTGCCCGGAAGTGGGGCGAGAGTGAATGCGTTTTGATTAAGAAGAGGGAACCGTATAAGGGTAAATATTTTGTGAAATGTTTCGGAGAATGAAAAGTTGTGGAAATGATATCGGTTTGTTTGAAAATTCAATATAATCTTATGAAAATGGGATGCAAATATAGTGTTGGTTCTTTCTAATACGTTTATATGTAAAATATCAATATAAAAGATAAAATATAATCTAGTTAGAATGCTACTGCTTCGATTAATTCAATATAATTTCATTTAACTCTATACCTCTTGTATTGCGTGAACCAATTTTTTACGATTTATTCTTTACTTTTTTTAAATCTGAAATAAATCAACAAACTTCGACCGACAAAACTCGAGAAAAACAAACTTCTCAAACAATGGAATAGTCAAATATATACGAAAAAAAAGTTCAATTTCCATTCGATTTTAAAAATATTCTTTTCTGGTGAAAAATCAAATGCAGATTTCGACGAGGTGGATATTTTTCTATATCATACAGAAGTAAGGAACTACGGGAACGAAGCGTGCATATTTTCGTCTGCAAACTGGAGCATGCAAATAACTCCGATATTTCACGTATATGTAAAATAAAGATTTGAATTGCAGATGCTGTGACTAATTGCCGGACAAACAGTGCCGCGTGTCCTTCGTTGTTAATGAAAAGTTTGATATTAAATTGTATAGTAGAAAAGAATATTTCTTTTCAATAATTCTATTGTCAAGAGTTAATATATAATTTGCAGCAGTATAATACTTTTAGAATGATGAACAAAGGTTCTCATTTCTCATTTGAAAGACTTCTTTTTTTCATTAATCACGTGCGTCAACTGTGCTTTGTCTTCCTGTAATATATGATGGAGTACTTTTCATCCCTGAAAAAATTGTAGAAATAATGCCACGACAAATGAAGAAAATATTTAAATGCCTTTTAATAGCCTTGAAAAGTCGATATATTGGAGAAAATATTAAATTCTGCATCAGATCATTATCTATAATTGCATTGAAGAAGAAATATTTAAATTTAACTTTTCTTATTCCGATTTAATACAATGTTCTTTTACTATAACTTTCATGATAAAATCTAAGATGCTAAACTTACACAAAAAATCATGCAATATCCTAACAGCCCATTCGCTTCTTTTAACAACAGGAAGCATAAACTCTCTCTCCGCGTTCTCAAAACGCCTTTTACACCCAACCACCACCCCATCGTGCCAACTACCATCCATAAAAATCCCCCGATCCTTATCTCCGCGCATAAAGAGAGAAAAAGAGTAAACCACACCTTTTACCAACCACCCTCTAATCACCTCTTACCCCGTTCCTTCGCAGAAAGAAAAAAGAAAGAAACTACCGGGCGTTAAACGAGTTACAACTGGCCGCGTAATTGGATTTGCTCGCGCGCACGTCGATTATGACAATGGAAGAAGAGAGAGAGAGGGAGAGCAGCCGACAGCAGCTCTGATTCGCGGATATCCGGCATTAAGCGCGCGGGAGAGAAAAAAGAATTGAAGAGGGGGATAGAGCGGCGCGGTGAATTATTGCGCGGGGGTGTGCGCGAGCGTTTTTGCACCGCGACAGCTTAGTTTTCCGAGTGAACGAACGCGCGGACATACGAGGGAATTCTTTGGGCGTGAAAATGCTAGTTTTACAGTCAATAATTTTTAAGATTAGGATAGATTTAGAAGGCGGTTTCGTGATGTTGTTCATTTTGCGGTTCGGCATTTCTTTTTCTATGGGTTAAGTTTCATGGTAATGAATGGGTACTTTGGTCTCGGAATTTTCGGGAAACTGCTGAATAAGGAAGTAACGTAAATAGTATGTATAAAAGGGAAATTGAAATTCCGGGGTTGAATTATTTATGTATATGAAAATTCAGTATTTAGTAATGAGACTCTTCAAGTGTCACATCGTAGGGAACATTCTGGAATATTTCATCTTTAAAAATATATTGTTTAAGTGTCATTTGAAAGTCAATAGGAAAATGTTGAAAAACGAATAAAATTGACCGAGTCGACCTGAGTGCCTTATAGCATTACGATAGAACCGCGTAAATCAATTCATGAAGTATCACATTTTTTCTACGATATTTTTTTCTCAACTATTATATAAAAGTAGGTTAAATCTTTCTCTCTTTTTCTTTGAACGCTATTTCAACGTCAATTCGGCGCGCATTTGAAAGCCGCGAATTATAAATTTTTCGACACGGGAAGTACATTAGGGCCGGTATTTAATATCGCTACGATGGGGCGACGTATTATAATCAAAACATTAGAATGCGCAGTTGACAAGGGAAAATTTCATTTCGAACTTCGCAATAAAGTCGTTACAGAGGTCAAAACACGAGAGAATGCGTCCATCGGCGACGAGGGAGCCGCAAAACAAATCGGAATTCACGCGTAACGTGATATGTGATATGATGGATAAATGATTCGGGTTGCTGAGTTGCAAATAGATCTAATTAATGATCCAAACTGTACATAAGGATAATTGAAAATTTGCAATAATTTTCTATACTTTAATTAAATAATAAAATTTATTGAAAAGACTATAGGAAAAGTTAGTTTTATCGCAAAGGCTATTTCTGTACATGATTTATATAAAGAATATTAAAAACGTAACGGTAACGAATTAAATTATTTCAGCTAGTAAATTCTGTAGAACATACAGCAACTTTTTATCCTCGCTTATAAAAATAGTTCTTAATTTTGATGCAATTTTTCATCGCGTTGTCTTATAAAACTATACTAAACATGATCGCCTTCTTTATTAAATTTTAAACTGGTAGCATTTTCACAATCCTCTACTAAATTTTTTTTTCACCTATACATTTTTACTTATAGCTTCTCACTTACAATCTTCATTACAATAATCCAAGTCCAAAAAGTAAACCCCAACATCCGTCGTCACCCACTCCACCACCGCACCGTCCACCTATATACAAACTATTATACAAACGACTCGATCATCAGCGACTCCAGACCACCATCACCCAAACGCAGATTTATGGACTTTTAACTCTGAAATTACAATGGGGAAAGAAAGCGAGGCGCTCGCGTTACGTTACATCTGCGCGCACACGCGGCATAAGAGTGCGAGAGAGAGAGAGAGAGGCGCCTTGAACTGGGTCAATCAATATGATGGACCCTTTTCCGCGCCGCTCGGACACGCGCGCAGCTCTCGCACTTGTGTGTATATAGGTATTATGGCATATGTATCGTCTTTTCGATGGTATAAGAATGTGTGTGCGGTGCGTAGGTACGAGGTTTGGGGACTTGTTCGAAGGGTTAATGGAGGGCCGCGAAGGGGAAAGTAATTAATGGTGTATACGATGAGTAGGAGAATGGTTAGGTATGTGGTGGTGAAAGGATGAAGGAGCGTATTGCGAATTACTGGACCGCGATATGATGGTCGTTTTGTTCTTTAATATGTTGCATACTTACTTATTTCAAAATTATTAAATCTGCTTCATATTAGTTTGGAATTCTACGGTATTAAGAGTTGGAGGTAAATGTTTTGCATAAGTTTTTATGTTTTAATAAAAATTCAACTTAAAGATAATATCTGAGCCCTACATATGCGCAATATAGTTTAAAAACTTTAAGCTTATTTCTCGTAAGTTATTATATATCTAATTGTTGTATAATTTGTATATTTGTATTATTGACCTGAGAATCTGGTAAGATTAACAATTAAAATCAGTATTAATACGTTACTTTGATTTATGGACGAAAATTTTCTAAATTCCAAACCATATATTTAGGTCAAAATCCAAACTCTAAATTCCATCCTCTAAAAATACAACAGCCTCGAATACATTCGGGCACGTGTCCACGTGAATACCTTCCCGAAACCTCCTCTATTATCCTCTCAACTTACCATCCTCATACATACTTTCTTCTAAAACATTCTTCGAATTTTCCAAAAGCTTCGTCCTCGCTCTGGAGCTTTTAAAAAGCTTTCTCCACTCACCTTCCTACTTTCCTAGGTCGTATACATGAAATAAGAAAAGCGCGTATCATTTTTGTTCACGGTCAGCTCACGCGGAGAAAATCAAATCGCGGCGAATCAGCGTCGCATTGATTTCCCATCGGATTCAAGCGCGTAAATGTACCCTTTGTACTCTAATATTCTTCTCTGTATATGTAACGACTTACGCGAATTTCCTTTTACAAGGGATACAGGATATCCTGGTTTCTTTTGCATAAATCCGACGAGATAAGGGAAGGCGCACGTGTACACGTTTCAAGTAGATAGTGTAGAGTTACGCGCGCACATATTAATGGCACGCGAGGTAAGATGGTTTACGTTACTCAACATTTGTTTGTTCTTTTATAAAGTTAATTATTGTTGTATTATTATTACTAGTAAAAAAAAAATTAATAAAATTAATGGATTATGGAAAATTTTGGTTATGTTTAAATTTGGAAAGAAAATCACTAATATTTATAAATGGTAAAATAATAAACCCTCGTAGCTTTTTAAGTAAATACTATATAGATCAAACGCGCACTACGCACGCGGAGATGACTTGCTTTGAATACAATGTTCGAAAATGGAAAAATAACCTTATAAGAAAAATATAAACAAACAACATTACGTTGCCATGCACATAGCTA
>UXGD01005798.1:0-13710 GCA_900474315.1 Torymus auratus
TCTGTTAACGCCTTGGGCGCGCACCGCATAAGGGCCATTCGGTCAAAGACACCGACCCGCGGTAATGCTGTGGATAAAATTTCGACTGAGCTCCACCGGCCTGAGCCGGAGGACGCCTCTGTGACTAATACCGAAATGGCTTCCCAGGCATCGGCGCCGCATGGTCTTAGATACAGGCTCTTATGGGTGAAAACCTTCGCTAATCGATCAAAGCTCCGTTCACTTTCGAAACTTAGAAAAATTTTCGTCAAAAAGATTTTTTCTACTTTTACTCGGCAAGCTCCGCTCTACTTCCTCCGGGCCTCTTGCAACCTATACGCGGGTCTCAGAAACTTGTATCTTTCGGTCTCCGGGACATCTGGGATCGGGACTGACACCGTCTTGGTTCTCGCAACTTATACGCGAGCACTCTAGCAACTTATGCGCGTGGCCATAACTTATACACGTGGCTCGAAAACTTGTATCTTGCGGTCTCTGGAACATCCGGGATCGGGACTGACTCTGTTTCGGCTCTTGCAACGTATTCGCGGGCATTCCAGCAACTTGTACGTATGGCTCGAAACGTATACGCGTGGCCCGCATAGTTTTAATCATTTTTAACAATATCGAATTTTTTAGTATATCTGAGGAACGGGGTCGGAAGATACAAATTTTGCGATGTCAGAATTCAAGCTCCGAAGTAAGATATTCGACTTCAGCACGTCAAAAAACCCCTATAGCCAAAGTTTTAAGCATTTTGGTCGAAATCGCATTTTTGAGTATATCTGAGGAACCGGAAGATACAAATTTTTCCATGACGGTATTCGAGCTCGGGATTCTGATATTCGAATTCAGCACGTCAAAAAACCCCTATGGCCATAGTTTTAATCATGTTTTACAATATCGCATTTTTGAGTATATCTAAGAAACCGGGTCGGAAGATACAAATTTGTTTAGGTTTGAATTCGAGCTCGGAAGTAAGATATTCGAATTCGGCACATCACAAAACCTCTATAGCCTTAGTTTTAAGCATTTTTTACAATTTCGCATTTTTGAGTACATCTAATATAGAACTCAAGGTCATTTCCACTTATGGCGTCTGCCCAAACATATATCTACTCCCATATATACTATTCCAGCACGCATGTATAGATCACCGCACCCACTATCAGTCACGACTCACACGAGTGTCACGACTGACGGCTTCGCGACTGCTATCTTTTTGTTACGCTTTTTCGTATCTAGGGGCGATACGCGTTTTTCGACTAATTCGACTCGCGCCCATTGTCGGCGATGTCGAGATATATCGCGTCATCGATCCGCCGAGGCCGCAACTCCGCGAGGTTTGGATTTGCGCACACACACACACCTTACACCTTGTCAAGCTGAAAACTCACAATAAGACGACGACAGCGAACAGCTATAGCGTATACAAGTAGCCTGTGTGCAAAATGGGCCTGTTTGGACGATCTCAGGAGAAAAATCCTAAGGATATGGTAAATGCCAATTAAAAAGACGAGTGTTTTGCTTTTTCGGGCAGTGTCGAGATGTTTTGTCTGAATTTCAGGTGAACGAGTGGGCGCACAAGCTACGGAAAGAGGGCTATCAGATCGACAGACAGGTTAGAGGTGAGTCATATCTCCTGATTTAGACGATAACTGCCTTGGATATACAGTACCAAACATTCGATACATATTGCTGATTGTAAATGAAATTAACGGTGAAAATTTCGTCTTGTACATATTTTTACATGTCAAAGGTGAGCAGTGTACAGTGCTTGCAGTGTTGGATTTATATACTATATCTTTATGTTTACATTATAATTGTATACATTTCTTGATCTTATCTTTGCAAATTAAGTGTGCGCAATTAATCTTACTTAATTTTCTAGCAATTCAACGAGAAGAGGATAAGGTGAAACGATCTTTGAAGGATGCAGCCAAAAAAGGTGACAAGGATGTATGCAAAATTTTAGCAAAAGAGGTTATTCGTGCCAGGACTGCGTGCAACAAACTGCACACATCGAAGGCACACCTTAATTCGGTTACCTTGCAAATGAAAAATCAACTGGCTACAATAAGAGTGGCAGGCTCAGTTTCAAAATCAACAGAAGTGATGCAAGCAATGCAGGCACTTATTAAAGTTCCAGAAGTTGCTTCGACAATGCGAGAGCTTTCAAAAGAAATGATGAAAGCTGGTATTATAGAAGAAATGATGGATGAAGCTTTGGACTCTATTGAAGATTCTGAAGAATTAGAAGATGCTGCAGATGAAGAAGTTGACAAGGTATATTTTATACATTTAAAATTTACTACTTCCATCAATAATGTAAGATATTAACATTCTATGGTGTTATACAAGCTACATGTATTCATACTCCGAAATCTTAATTTTAGATTTTATGGGAGGTAACGGCTGGTCAAATGGGACGAGCACCTGATGTTGTAACTGATACCCCTGGAGCATCAACCTCCAAAGATGAAGAAGTTGAGGAAGCTGATAATGACAAAGAACTTGAAGAAATGAAAAATAGGTTGCAGAGCCTCCGTAGTTAAATTAGAGCTATTGTCCAAGCTCTTGTATTTTTTTTTAATGAATTTACTTTCATCACTTAAAGCATCTTCACATTAATTTAAGCACCTAAATCAGTGCAGCTATGCAGTGAGAACCATAAACCATAAGACACATTAAAGTATTGAGTGCAAAAATGATATGATAACTACAATTTATCATACCATTTTAAATTTATAATTAATTTAGAAAAAATTTGCAGATGCATTGTACCTTTTGTCGATTCACAAAAATTACATTAATTAATTAAAGGGATCATGTACGAAATTTTAATAATTGTTTCACATTTATAATATAAAGTTCTCACAGAAAATTTCAAAATTTTAAACTTTTGTAAAATGTTAGATATATGGTCCCTTTGGACAATTTCCATTCATAATTATGGTTGCACTGAATCGAACAATAAGTCAATGTTATAGCTTTTGTATGTATGTATTTTGTACATTGCAGCAACTTGATGAGTTCAACTCACAAATGTAAATATTGTATGTAAAGTGGCTTTTTGTAGCTTATAAGAATATGTTATTGCAGATTTATTTTATTTTAAAATGATTTTAAATTAATAAAACCATAAATATATTATTACAAATGAAACATTTTTTAATTTTAGAACATAAATTTTAATATAAAAAAATGTTAATATAATAAATTAAAAAGTTTTCCAAATCATGCTTGTAGAATTATGCTTGTAGAAATTTCACATAGATTAGTTCCATATGAAAATGAGACTTTATGACAAATAAATATCTTATGAAAGTTAAATTGATTAATTTGTTTCTTGTTATACTTACTATTGCATTATAAATTACTTAAATATTTGTTAAAAAAATTTATTTGAACCAAATAGCCTATGTACATTATTTCAAACAACGAAAAACTGTACCTATAATAAAATATAATAATGAAAAATTACTTTATAATCAAACAAAGTAAAGAAATCTTAATAATTTTATATTTTTCCATTATATTTACTAGCGTATAAATTTTTTTTAACAAATTATTTTAGATATGCAAAATATTTTTAAATAACTTAAAATTTTTTTGCATATTTAATCTCAATTTATATATACCTAATTACCATAATAAATATATGAAAGTAAATGTTATGTATTACTATATAGATGTAGGATATATAAATAATATTTAATAATTTTGAATGACTCAAATTACATTTATTTTATTAAAGTCAAAATAGAAAATTTCATCTTGAACATTACAATAATTATCCCATTACTTAGCATATCTAAGTCATTATTTTATAATAAAAGTATTTTTGTACAATCTCTTAATATTAAATCTTATTGTATAATTAAAGGCTCATGTATATACACTTTTTATAATAATCAAACAAACTTCATATAGTATAAAAAACTTTATACTTAACGAACAAGAATTTTCTTATAAATACTTAAAATTATTATGAACAAATTATATCTTCACAAAATTTATAAAGCTATATAGATATATAGCTTTATAGTAAATGTATATTTCTAAAAATCAATAATTTAATTAATATACTCTGTTTAGAGGGCCTTAAAAGCGTACGCGAAATAATTATTATTATTATTTTATTTTTTATTATATAATCCTGACCAAATGTAGAGTGAGTGCCACAGACGTTGAAAAGTCCTTAGAAAAGTTTTGAAAACAACTTTTCGTATACATCACTTGAAGTTTTCACGTATGCTTCTGAGGCTATATATACAGATTAATTAAATTAAAATATTTATAATATCCAATCTAACTTTAACACAATACTTCACAACCGATCAATCACCATGTTTACTATAGCTAATTTTACTTGTGCCTTAGACTTTTTTGGTAATCTTCTGACGTGAGGTTTTAGATTATTCAAAAAACGTCTTAATTCAGATTGGATTGGCATAAGTGTTCTTCGACATTTTCCTGACATTTTGACTTTTGGTTTTCTTTCTTCTATAATTTCTTCTTCAACTTCATAATCTATATATTCATTACCTATTACAGTTTCTTCTTCAACCTCTTCAAAATCATTAAAATATGCATCATGCATTTCTGCATCCCCATCTATTTGTCCTGATGATATTTCTGGATAAACAGTTAATTCAGTGACACTATTTTCAGGCTCACTATCAGGTTTGATATCTATTTCTTCTTTTATATTAGATTTTATAAGTTTCATTCTTTTCACTTTTTTTGTTTCATCAGAGTAAACTTGCTGAGCTTGAATATTGTCAGAAACTTTCCTTCTTCCTCTCTTTTTGACAGGCTTATCGCAATTTTTATTTTTATCAGGTAAATCTATTTTAAATAATAATCCTGGAGGTATACTTGATAAACTTTGCACTGGTATTGGAGCACCTAAATTTGAGATATTCCCTGTAAACGGCAAAATAACCTTTTTTATTTCTGGTGTAATGTTACTTACTACATTGTTTGATAAAGTAATAGGTTGAAATTGATTCGCTATTAATTTCCAATTATTAGCTGTTGGAATGGGTAATTTTTTTATAGTGTAATTATTTATTTTGGGAGCCACTATTTTTGGTATGTTGATAGCAATTGGTCTTCTTGATTTGCCTCGTTTTTTTGCCAAAGGAGTTGGCTTATTATCTGGATCTATTTTTGGCTTCTTACTTGACACTAAAGCTCTAGCAGCCTTATTTTCTTCTAGTTGCTCAAGTGTTTCCTCAGGATCAGTAATAGTTTCAATTTTATCATCTGCTTTAATATGAATAGTAGGGATAGCATCACAAGGTCCATTTCCATTATTAAAATTTTGACCAGTCTGAAAATGTACAGAGCATAGAACTAATCTTCGAATCTGATTAGGTGACATCCTTAAGATATCTTCTCTTCCCAAAAATTGACACCATTTTAAACATCGCCCTATCTCATAGGCAGGAAAAGGATGAAATTTGTACTTTTGATTTCTATTCCTTGGATCTGTTCGTTTGCGACCACATGCTGCACAAGCTTGACTCTCTAAGACAGCCGGTGGCAAAGAATCTATTTTCTTACTTTTTTCACAAGTATTGAATAACTCAATATCATGCAAGTGCTCTATGCCATTATCTGATTGATTCTCTTCGTCTTCATTTTCATCAGGATATTTAATGTTTGGCACTGCATTATCTTTTAATCTATTATGAAACCCTACCATAAACTGAGATCTATCAAAATGTTTTGAACAAATGAAGCAAAACATTATTTCTTTCCTAGTGAGTCGATAATAAGAATCAACGCCAACAAAATCTAACCAGTCTAAACATCGGAACTCTTCTCCTGGGAAGTGATGAAAAGTTGCTCCATCATTTTCAGATCCAGGTGGACTTTTTCTAAAGCGTCCACACAATACACATCCAATGTTATATAAACTTTGTTTTGGGTCATAAACACTTGGAACTGCAGTAGTATTCAATCGATCATAAAAATCATTTACAAAATCAGATTGTTCAAAATGCTTTGAGCAAACCATTCTTTGAAGCAGTTGTTTCTTAGTTAACTTATAAAGTTCTTCGCGACAGCAGAATTCCAACCATTTCTTACATCGAGTTTCATCATTGACTGGAAATCCAAAAAATGTATATTCTTCTGCTCTGTTATTAGGGTTCATACGGGAACGACCACACACTACACATGGATGTGGCATTTTTTATCAGCACTATTAACAAGGTAACAGCCACAATGATAATCCTTACAGTATCTACATAAAGTATTTACTAGTTTATTCTGAAAGGAAATAAAATCATATAGATATGCACAATAAAAGCAACTTTTGTGATATGTTAATTCCATATAATCAAACCTTTATTAAAAATAATGGAGTAAACCAAATTCTATATTTTTCAAAGAAACTGTAGAAATTATTTTATGTATACACACACACATATATATATATATATATATTTTTTTTTTTTTGTACATTATTATTACTGCATTATTACCCACTATGGTAACATAATTTCAGGAATTTACTAAAAATAAAATCTTACAAACTCTAATAACAATAAAAGGTTATCTTATCAATCTATATTTTTTAAATTCCTGCATTTCAACCCTGTATTTTATTAATATATACTTAAGTTTTTTCTGTAATAAATATTTATTCTAGAATTTAGTGGTTTATATTTTTTAAATTCAAGTAATCTAAAGAGTTTTAGTATTTTAGCTTAAGAAAATCTTAGGCAAATGCAGCTCAACTTTTTAAATATCATTACAGATGTTTGAGTAAAATATTATAAACTACAACGTAATTTTAATACGAATAAAATAATAATACATTAATATACTCACATTTATAAAACAAAAACATGCCGCTCTACTAATAAAATCAACTTCTTTTCTATTGTTGAGACCTTATCATTGCAAACAAAATATCGATACCTAAACAGTTTTATGAAATTAACATTAAATATTTTTAATTTTTCTACAGTAAATAAGGACAAATTTTTTTGCAATATTCTTCGCAAATAATCTAGTACTGTTACCTTTCTCAGTTTATCGTATTATTGTTTATTTTACCCCTCATCTAAATGGTGAGAGGTTATCGTTTATACAAATTACAACCACAACCCAACTGCAATGGATGCAATGGCGAACAATGGCGGATGGCAGAATGCCGAATGGCGCGTTTTCGTGTCAACACTTGCAATGCAACAGGTTGGTACTCATGACTTTCACAAAAAACTGTTTCTCTTAAATCTGTTTTTATGTTTGAGTAAAATATTTTATATTTGTAAATCCATGATTAAAATAATTGATAAATTATTTTCTGTTAATTATATACATTAAAACACGAGTGTATTTTCATTTTATTATAATACATTTTAAATTTATGGTACCAGTATTAACAACTTAAGAAGAATAATTTCAAGAACCCTAGCCTAACCTCAAACAGTAGCAGTATATATAGCCAGTATAATAGGTGAGAGGGCAAGTTGACGTCGACTGCAACTGCAAGCAACATTTGTGACGAACAGTAGAAAATAAGTATTTTGATTTAATTTTGAAGAAGTTGAGTATTAAAAAAATGACGTCTGAAAGTTCCAGTTCTAGCAGTCCATACGATATTAATGGACAAAGCTTCAATGCTGATATCTACCTACAAAAATTACTAAAGGTATGAATTCAAATTTTCAAAAGAAACCTTACAACTAATGCAAATAATAACTTTAGTCATGTACAATTGTTGGAATTACTGAACTTTTTTAACAATTTTTAATACTTGTTTTTATATTTTAATGCACAGGATTACAATCTTAAGCAAATTATGGACCATGAAGCAGACATTGTTCGAGATACACAAACTTTACACTCCGATATGCAAACACTTGTTTATGAGAATTACAATAAATTTATATCAGCCACTGATACAGTTCGAAAGGTATGATAAATTACATAAATCCTTATTACTATTATTAATAATTATTTGTATCTACTTAAACATTTGTAGATGAAATATGATTTCAATCAAATGGAAGAATCTATGGATATGTTAGCAAAAAATATGGATAGTATCACATCTTTTTCTGATCAAATATCATCTACATTACAAAGTACTCGTCATCAAATTGTCAGATTATCATCAGTGCATACTCTTCTAAAAAAGTTACAATTCTTATTCAAACTGCCTAATAATCTAAAAGATAGAATAAATGAAGAAAACTACAGCCAAGTTAGTTCATGTTTTTTATTAGTGTACAATAAACAAATTTGTATTTGGGTTAAACTAATTTTTGGGTTTAATTATTTTAGGCTGTACAGGATTATATCCATGCCCAGAGAGTATTAACCCAGTATGGTAATATGCCATCTTTCCAAGGAATTCAAAAAGACTGTGAAGAGATTGTAGAAGAATTAAAAAGTAAACTACGTACTGAATTTCATAAGAGAGATGCATCAACAAAGTCTTTAGCAGAAAGTGTTGATTTATTACTTCAATTGAAGGAACCAGCTGATGTATTATGTGCAGATTTTCTCACTCATGCAGATGCTAGATTGTCAGAGCAGCTAGATAACCTAAAAGATATGCATGAAAATGATATTATTGAATTTGTTGATATGGGTAGTTCTGGTTTCCTCAGTGACCTTTGTTTAATTGTTGCATCTTACAAAGATATGTTTGTTAATCGTCAGCCAGTGGATACTAATGAGTTCAGTGATGACTTTGATACAAAAGCAGTTTCTCGTTTAAATAATTTTATCATGAATAACATGAAGAAATATTTTGATCTAGTAGGTAAAAGAGTGGAAAATGTAGCTGATACTGTAGTTTTAGTCAGAGCTCTTGATAGATTTTACAAAAGACTTCAAGCTATGAATGCACTATGTGAAGATACAGACTTTGCAAGGTAGATATCTCTTATTGCTTAAATTATTAGCAAAAATATGTTACAACCTTTTAACTAAATAAATTATTTCTACAGAACTGGAACTGAAATTGTCATTAGTGCAGGAAGAAAGCAATGCCGAAACCATCTGTCAGCTTTAAAGCAACATCTAAGTGAAACCCTTGCTAAAGTAAGACAAACTCTAGCATCTAAAGTTTCTTCAGATGGAGATGGTGGCTTAACAGAGCTTCAAGCAATGCTTGTTATGCCAACTATTGAAAAAGTTAAGGGAATCTTACAGGATTTATTGGTACATGAATTTTTTTAATTAACAAATAATCAAATTGAAACTGTTATAAATATTGTTGTCTAATGATCATCATCATTTTTATCAGGTATTTTTACAACCAGAGTTATCATTTGGACTCAAACCGCAATTTTTACAACGGTTTTGTGTTGACGAAGTTAGAGAGGGACTGGTCGTTGGTTTTCTTCATCACTTAACTGCTACTGCTAATGGATTTTGTACTGGACTGGATGCGCCAAAGTTCCCACCAACACTACTTTTACTCCTAAGTAAAATGTGCCTTGAATTCAAAGACAATAATGTCCATTATCTTGTAAGTTCTTTTATTTATCTCTCTTTTTATCTTACAAGCATTTTCTAAATCAATAAATTTATATTACAAATGATTGCAGCTCACTTCGACAGACGACCTGTTCAACATAGAAGAATACGCGGCCTCGAAAAACGATGTAACATCGGAAACAGAAATCTGTGAGAACTTCCAAAAGGCCGCTCAAGAATTGCTAAATCATTTTGTTCGCTTGCAAGGAATCACGGTGTCGCAAATGTTGAGAAAATCTGTAGAGACTCGAGACTGGCTGCATACGATAGAACCGCGGACGGTCCGAGCTGTAATGAAGCGCGTTGTTGAAGACATTACGGCTATCGAATCGCAGGTCACTGCTCTTTATGATGACACCGATGGGCAGATCGATCGAAGCAGCGATAGCAGTAGAAAAACGCACAGGTATTTTAACAAAAATATATTTTTAAATATTACTAAGTAAACAAATTTTTAACAAATTTTTTATTTCAGCGTTTCTAGACACCAATATCGGTCAAATTGGTCGTCCTACACGCCAAGTCATTTGGACTCTTCCTTCGTATCAAACATACATAAATTATTATTTGAAAGAATTGAGATTTTTTCATCTGTACAATTTAACAAAGCATCAATTTTAACAGGAATCATTAAAATCAGTCTCAAGGTAAATACAAAATTAATAATACTAAAACCAATTAAAAAATTTGTAATTTAAAATCTACCATTCAGAATAGATATACATTTCATTTGTGAGTTGACCCCATTTAGAAACAAAGCTGAAGCATTAGCTTCCTTAATTCACGTCGAGTACGTATTACGTCTAAAATAAAAGCTCGCGCCGCATAAAACTTTTCAAAACTACTTCTCTACTATAACCAAGCCTGCGGTACTTAAAGAATTAGCACATCCTCAAAAATTAAACAATAATCTCGAGCGATATAATCGAGCAAACAATTAAATATAAGCCTCGTGCAATGTATATAGCGTGCAAGCGCAGCAGCAAGCAGCGAAGCGGGAACGCAGGTGCCGGCTTTGAGAACGTGCAGCGCACAAGTATGCGCAATGACAAAATGAGGCTCTCTCGCTCACTCGTTCGTCATTATCCACTTTGCGTCGTGAAGCTTATGCTCTCGCTCTCTTTCTGTCTCTCCCCCATTTCGAGTTATCTTGTCTCTCTGTCTGCGTGCGCGCGCAGCGAGGCCTCGCACACGGCGTTTGTTTGCCATGCGAAGTATTTTTATCCTACCCTACATGGTTTTGTTTTTGTTTTCCCGACTGTTGCAGACGTTCCTGGAGTGCGTTAGGCTACGGACCTTCAGCAAGTTCGGCCTGCAGCAGATACAAGTCGACACACACTATTTGCAGCTATATCTTTGGCGATTTGTCAGTGACGAAAAGTGAGTTGGGTGTTGAACCATATAGGGATGTGAAAACAATAATAATGTTAATTTTTACAGATAATTTTGTACAAGCAACTTTAACTTTGAAAATTATTGTTTTTAACTTTAAAAATGATGGGTAAATGTTCTATTAAGCATGTTGTAGATTAATTGTGCTATGATTTTGTCAAGGGATTTAAACATATATTTTCAAATGAAAAAAAGTTGTTAGCGCTGTAACAACATAGCTCAATAACTATCAAACAATAACACGCAAAATCGTTCACGCATCCTTCGTTCTCATTGCAGTTTGGTGCACTTCCTGCTGGACGAGATCCTCGGCAGCGCGGTGCACAGATGCCTCGAGCCGGTCCTCATGGAGCCGAGCGTTGTCGATATCATCTGCGAGCGAAATTAATTAACGAGTCAGTCAACGTCGACGTCGTCGCCGCCGCCGCTGCAGTTTCGTTGCTTTGAATTTTAAATTGGATAATAATATCCATTCACGGCATACGCGCGAGGCCTTTTACAACGGCGAAAATTAGCTCGTCGGAAGGAGAGCACGATTTCTGTTCGCACGTATTATACGTGCGGTTTATGGTGCGCGCGCGTCTCGTTGTGCGCGCACACCACGTCTATGCGTGCGAATTGAGCGGGATTGAGTGGACGGGGTATAATTGCAATTGTAAATATGTATTAATGATGAGAGGAGAGAGAGAGAGAGAGAGAGAAAGAGGAGAGGATTCGATTATCCAATCATCGATTTCAAAGTGTGTGTAAGATATAGTGTATAGAGCTCGGGGTACTGTGAATCAATTTTAAGAGCGAAGTGCGTGATTTATTGTTAAAAAACGGATGATAATATTTATTATACAGTGATTTATTTGAATACGTTGGATAAAATTTTATAACAACTATGTGGTTATTGTATTTTATTGTACCAACGATTAATTTTGTTACTAATTTGCATTCTTGCAAACAACTTGTTTAAACGTTGCTTTGTGTATATCGCAAGTATGTACTTATAATCTTGAATTTAAAAGTATTTTCAGTATAAGCTTAAATAAAATAATTTCGTAATTTATACATATTTTCAAATAAAATATATTAAAAGTTACAAAGTGGTTCATGTATACTTTTTATCTTTCCCCTTAAATTATAAATCTGATTTTCAATGCTGTTGATATAAAAAGTAGTTCGAAACTCCTGCGTAATTGCATTATTTTAAAGTAATTAATTAACATTCTTTTCAGTTTCGCTTATAATACCCGCAGATGAATAGTAAATTATTAGGTGGAATCAGGCCATTAATTTGAGTTAATATCAAAAAAGACCGGAAACGTTTTACCGCTTAATCATCACGACACAGCAGCAGCAGCAGCAGCTCTGGTATTTAGTAATTTATTTTTTCCTCGCTCCTTTTGAATTGCTCATAACAACATTATAACACTTCAGACTCGTCACGAACAGCAGCACAAGCTATTTTTTCATTGTTCCACGAAATACAATCAATTTTCATCTATACTAATATATAATTTATTGCAAGATATTTAGATAGCATTATAGACATTTTGTTTTCAAATCTCATTACTTAATGTAAAATTACGAAAAGTGCTAATGTATATTGTAATAATTTCAATAATCGAAAAAGTTGTCATGCATCGCTCCACAACCGACATTAAGCAAGCATCACATCGAAATCCAGGAAGACCCCATCAGGCAAGAATGCGCGACTCCACCCACGCGTCCTCCACCCTTAACATACCTCGTTTGGCGCCGCACACGATCAAGATGTCACGGATGTCACATACTTACTTACTGTTACTCTTGTCGCGCGGTGCGTGTATGTTCTTACAACACTCACTCATTTGCTTCAGCAAAAGTGTGTATATATACACGTCTCGCGTATATAATACACGCGCGCTCGCACGCGAGGTCAAACGATCCTAACGAGACTTAATAACTAGCGGCCCCGGAGAGTTTTCGAAGAGCCAAGTTCGAGCCGTCATCGATAGCGCGAGGAGAGGCTCTCTTCGTTTCGGGATCGTTAATTTACCAATTAGCCGCGGGGAGATGAGTGTCTGAGAGAGTTGGGAGTTGTTGCGAGTGTACATGTGTATGTAGGTGTCGCAATTGAGGTATACAACGGGTGGATGAAATACGCGGAGAAATGTAAAATTGGAGGATAGTGGACTATATCGATTAAGTTTTTATTTGGAGCATAAGAGAGATGCTTGGTAGGTAGAGGCTAGGTTAAATTTAGAAAGGTTTTCATTTAATAGCGTGATAAGCTTCGCTACGACCTCGTTGTAACGTAAAGCAAGAAATGAATAAAATATATAAATTTTGAGAAAGATACAAATTCTGAAGGCGAAAAATAAGTATCATACGCTTAGATGAGAGAAAAACAACGAACTCCTTTAAATACACAACAAATCAGCAATAAAGACCTTTCACTCACATATGAAAGAGAAATGACTAGACCAGGCTATAAGACTCACCGAGTGTCTGGCCATTTATGACGGACCTTTTCTTTATGGCACTTCTTCGCTCAGCACGCAGTCCACATATGGTCCATACATTTACTTCAAAGCAAGGACTTTGCTCACAGACACACAGAAGCATCAAATAAAAATGCAACATTTCGCTTTTTTTTCTTTCCACATTTGAACTGAAGGACGAGAAAACACAAACAGATTCGTTCGAGAAGTCGCAGTGTTCATAAGGACTCCCGAATCTTCTCAGAATAGAGGTGTACTATACACACCCTACATATTTATTATATACCCTTACGAAAGTACACTGTAGTTATTACTACACAAATGCTGTAGTAATACTTCAGTAGTAAGTTACTACACA
>UXGD01005799.1:0-13709 GCA_900474315.1 Torymus auratus
AAAAAAATCGTATACTAACCATGGGAGCAAATAAAGAATGCCTCAGATCGCATGTTTGTCACCCTTGCCTTCGGCTCGGGTGACAATTTACATGCGGTCTGGGAAATTCTTTACTTTTGCTCCCTAGGTGTGTAATATACTATTTTTTCAGACTTTTGTCGAGAAGTACAAAGAGTTCAATGAACAAGCTTATATCGACGGCTCGTACAAAGAAAGGCACTGCTCACGAAGCTTGACGAAGACTAGCACAGCTCAAAATCTCTGACGAAAAGTGGCACAACTCGCAGCACGCGGACGAAAGGAAGCACAACTCGCGGCGCGCGGACGAAAAAAAGCACGATGCTCGGTGCCCGGTCGAAAAAAAGCACGACTGGTGGGGCTAGGGCGAAGAGTAGCACTACTCGCGGCGGGCTCAGGCGAAAAAATTCACAGCTTGATACATACTTACGAAGACTAGCACTATTCATAGCGTTCTTATAAATAGTACAACATTTGTCATGTCATCATGCATAATAAAAGAGCCTTGCGATATTATTTTAATATTGATTTTTATTACTTTATGTATGTTCAACTACTGTGGGTATAGGTAAAATTTATAGAAGCCAAAACCATATATGGTTATCTTGTGCATTGTTCGAGATAAATCTTTGAGTATTTTAAATAAAACAAAACATTACAACTTCATTTCTCATATAAAATACTTATAACTTCGTATAAAATTAAGATGTTAATTATGATTAAGATTTATTTACTTGACTATTTATAAGTCGATTGCAATTCATTTTTTTTAACATGCCTTGTTTTATTTGATTATTGAATAGAGTGATTATTGGAAAGACAAATTTTCAAAATGAAGATAACAAAGTATTAAAAAATCTTTATAAAAAGATCAGTAGGTGGCAAAGACGTATAAGCAGGATTGCACACTTGCCCTCTCGATTTTTAAATGACTCATGAAATCGAGGAATTTCGGAATAGTTGCATATTAGTTTTTTGCCTAGCGGGCTGAAAGTAGACACCTTTTGCTCTCGGTGCCTGATTGCAATAATTGTACTTTCAGCCTCATCAGACAACAATTAGTATATTACGCAATTAACTAGGGAGGTAAAGAATTGGTGAGTCCAGAGTACGTATAAATGACCACCGAAGTCAAAATCGAGGCTGGCTAACACGTGCTCTGGGGTGCTCCTTTTTATCGCCGTGTTGCGTATACTTACACGATTTTTTTTACTAATTGCAAATATTCCATTAATACTCGATTTCATGTGTCATTTATAAATCGGGAGAGCATGTGTGCAATTGTGCTTATGCGTCTTTGCCACCTACTGATCTTTTTAGTAGATCTAATATTCTAATGATATTTAATATTTTATGTATCATAATTTATAGAATTATACTTTTAAAAATTATTACAGCCGTACATTGATTTAAAATTTGCAAAACTTTTGAAACTTAAGATAATACAAATCAATATGGATTGAAATTATTGATTTACACACAGAAAGCGTTAAAATTTTTGTAATATTTATTTTTGTGTAATTAATTATTATTAATATTAATAATACACGAATTACACAAAACTATTCATTATCCTCATAGAATATATTTTACACATTATGTGTGTATATAAAATTTAAACTATATACCCAAAATACAAAATTTTTAACTTATGTGTATATATAGATGATTGGCGCACACGGAAAATAGCGCGCTCCCCTTTAATAACATGCCCTGCTACCGGCGTGCGCACGGGCCACCGCCGTACTTATATGACCAGGCGACGCGAGCACACAAGTTTGCGAGTCGCGTTACAGTACTTATAGATAATGCGTGTTGTACGGATAAATCATCCCGCCGGCGCGTTTAAACTGCTAGTCCGACGGCGACCGTTGAGGCAGAAGCCGCGCGCACGCGTCTACTGTATCTGCCGTCGTGTTGGCTTTGTGTATGAAACAATCTAGGGCTGCGAAGGAACTTCTTGTTGTGTCTGTTGCGACAATCTTTTCGCAATAGCTGATCGCTACCAGTTTGTTGATTAATTTTTAACGTTGGACTTTTTTCCTGTAATCTTATCAGTATAGTAAGTGTATAAAATTTAAGACTAACTATTATACTATGCAAATTGCGATAAAGTGAATATTTATTGAACACAAGTTTACGTAGAATTATTCGATCTATATTTTAAATGAAGTATAGCTAATATCAATATCATATTTCATTATCAATTTTGCAAAATTATTTTGCTATTGAATTTTGTTTGCGAAATATTTCACTAATAATCGAATGATTAGATAGATATAGATATATAGTCATTTGTGTACATATGGTTTGTGTACGAAATTTTATATATTATATACGAAACACACATTTATAATCAATAATACAGAACCATATTATATTCCAAAGAACTTATTTTCTATTTTTAAATTGCTCATATTTTATTTAACTCTAATTTTTATCATGGAAAAGTTCTAAGACAGATTCAGATGGCGGAAATCCTTTCAATCAGGCTTAATATGAAAAATTACCAGTGAAAAACTAGGCTATAACTAAGCTTACCTATAGGTCCAACTAATGGGTCTAGGACTATCATAATAAAGGAGGAAATGAGTCAATCTGTAGCAGCTTTAAAGTCATTTTTATTAGAATGACAATATGTGTTTTCATAGCTCTTTATATTGCCAAATATTGATTTTATACCGAAGCTTTTTATACCAGAATATTTTTTGGTAAAATTAATTGCTTCAAGTACAATAATTGAATATCTACTTAAAATAACATACATACATATTTTGAAAAAATTTATTTTAAGTATTAGAATATTTTATATATCATTAATATTCAATTAATACTTTAGAAAATAATCATATTGTACTAAAATTAAACTAGTTGCTCGCATTCTTTCGGTAAACAGAGGTATAAACACGAACGCTACAATATTTTTCTTATATACACGCAGAGAATACAGTGGAGAACTGTAAACAAGTTTCTGTATAAAGCTCCAATTTACCGTCGTAACGTCGCGTGCGAACCGCACGTGCAGATCCACATTCGTACACGGGTCTACGTGGATGTATACCTATAGAGCCGCAGAATCGAAGCGCGCACCCGCCGCGGGGGAGTCGGAATGCGCAGTGCACTGCGGCACACGGTGCACCGTGCATTCGCCTTCCTCCCCTCCCCATCACATCATTCGAGACCCGAAAGTGGCTTTGCTCGCGCATCCCCTGCGTATACGTGATAGGCGGCAGTCGTAACCCCGCCACGGCGGCCGAATGTGAGGCACAAGCGCGCGCGGCTTGTGTGCTACACACTTCGTTTCGCGGTTTATCGCCTACCTGTACATACATACATACATACCGACGAGTCGAGCTTGACTCTCGATTACCTATATAGGTACTCGTAGAGGAAGTAGTGGAAAACGCGCGGCGCAGCTGACCTTACGGCTCATTTGCGCAAGCTGCACTTTGGGGATTCTCTTTTTCAACTGATGGTCAGTTTGTTGTCGTTAATTGTTTTATGCTCCTGTACTTGCAAGTTCGTAGACGAAAGTTGAATTATTTAATGGTTGAAGTTACACCTTAAGGATGAAATTTCAGGTATTATATTAAATTAATCATTTATTCAAATATCTTATTTGTGAGTATATAATCAACAGTTTCTTCTGACAAAACACTTGTTACTTTCGGTTATTTTTTAAAGCGATATATAAAATTTATATTTGTATAATGAAAAATAATTTAGTTTCTAGTCAATCATTATCATTTCAATCGCTTACTCAGCTCTATTAACATACTTTAAACTATTTATAAATAAAGTTAATGTATAGTCTCTCATAGTGAAACTTTTGCAATTCCATTTTTATCTACCTTATATACAGGAATTATCGTCAATTCAGAAGAACACAAGTAACTTACACTACTTTAATAAAGTTCATAATTTAATTACAGAGAAAATAACTTTGAATGGTAACATACTTTTTATAAAAGTAATACCTTTATGTTTGTATCAAAAATTCATTTAAATAGATAAATGTAGTACTAGCAAATTAATGTATGTACATATTTACACTTTGGCAAAACTGTTTTCTCAAACGAAAATCAATATGATTAATGGAACCCCATTAAGGTTATCGGGACAATACAGATTTATGAGACTCTGCGAAAAGATTTTACCTTTGATACCTGATTATAATGCATAATACCGATATCCATTTTGGTATATTGTAATAACGCTTAAGAATTAGAAAATTCATGAATATTTGAATAACCTAGGATTGTATTTTACCATTTCTCTTAATCATTAAATTTAAACAAAATCTTGCACTGACCTGCTTTTAATGTGACCATACGTAATTATTTGTGATTTATTCTTTTCAAAGGTTTTTAAAAAAATAATTCAGTAACAAAGCAAAAATATGTTTTATACAGTGGCATAATAAGCATAAGGAGAATGAATTTGCTTTTTTTTAAATAAAAATTATGTGTCATAACAATTTGCATACCTTTATCGTCAATCTTACTACTTCTTCGTTATTCTGATCGTAGCCTCCATCATTTATCTCACTCTACGGTTTCACTCTGCATTTCCGTAAATAATTTTTTCGCGAAACAACATTTGGTTATGCAAAATGCTTAGTTTATAAAACTAAATCAGTTTCTTTAAGACTTCAGTTTCTCACGGATTTAAATTGCTCTTGTTATTATTTGTTATCACGTCGATCATTATTATTATCAATTGCTCGTGTGGAAGGACAGTTCTCAAAGCGAAGGGATGATTCGAGAAAAAGTCAAATCAATACTTGCTTTAAAAAAGTGACATTTTGTTCATGCATGATTTAAAAATAGAAGGGACCCACTGTATGCGTCGAGCAGCTTTATGCACGGAAAGTCAGACAAGAAAGAAGCATAAAGAAACTTCTGCTCTATACGTGCGCGGCCTGAAAAAGGCGTCAAATCAATCGCATATATAGTCATTTTGCGAAATACATCCACACGGCGTAAGAGACGAACCCATGTACGGAGCTCACCCGTCGGAACAAAGGATTCTCCTCTCGCGCGGATACAGTACTTAAGTCGCATCCTTTTTCGGTTCTTTCGTATTAGTCGCGTGCGTTTTAACGGACAGGCATAACGAATGCTTCTTTGAGCTTCAGGGTCTCGGTTCTATTCTTTATTCAGAAAAGTCAAAATATTTCTAAACATGTTGACAGAATTCAGCTGAGATGCCGTAGGCATAAATTTACATGCCTTAGTTCAATAATAGCGTAATTTGCAGCAAAAGAAAATTGAATTTCTAAAAATAAGTTTTTTAAATAATTTTTAATTCATTTAATTAATCTATTACTAGTCAATATCTTTTTATCTCATGGACATAACTTTTTGCGAGTATAACAAAGCCTTTATGAATCTTGTACTGTGTGAGAGTGTTACAAGGTTGCAGGTATCAGATTAATTAATTGAGTTTTAGAAAACTAATTGAATTTTACAAAACGACAATGTATTTATTATATTATTTCTTCTTTTCTTATTTTTTAAAGCAAACTTATTTAAATATAAAAAATATCAGCTTTCAATGAATGAAGAAAAACTAAGAAAAAAGCACAGCGTTATTGTGTTGCGCGAATCGCTAGTCCCCACGCGGCGCAATTTTCCAGGATGTAGTCATCGCATAATATTTGGTCCAGGTTCAAGTGGCAAGGTTCGCGCCAGGGAACCACGAATAATTGACCCACATATCCAATTCACAAGGGGGGCGTCAGTATAATACTGCTCTCTGGCTATAAATAGTCCCTGCAAAATATTAATAGACGTCGTTGCTTCGTGTCGATTTTATTCAAAATTCATGAAATTAATTATCTTATGGCAGGTAAGAAGATACGCAAGTGTACCTGAAGTCCTTAATCCATTCGTTATTGATATAATATTATACAACTTTTAGATTCGCTATCTTATTGTTCTCCATTACCGTAACATTTGTATTATATACATTTGCTACAAATAGCTCAAATAATATAATGGATTCCCACATCAACACTGCAAAGTCATGGAGTAAAATTAATTATTTTTTTCACCTTCACAGATAAAATTATAAAAAAAATTTCCTGCTCTATGAATCCTGTAATCTTTTCAGTCGCGGCGTCTCATTAGAATCTATTTATTATCCTCAGCCACATCGGTTCTACATAATCGAAGTAAATAATAGACATTATGCTCAGAGTGTTATTACACGTGATTACCATTGTTGATTTCCTATGTATGATAAAAATTGTATACTCTACTACTGCGAAAATTGCAAAAACAAAACAACACTGTTGGAGAATCAATAAGATATAGACATAGTATTAGACGTCTAATACTGATTATTGCAGAAGACAGGATGAAGCTCTTAGAATATCCTTGCAAAAAAATGAATATAATTTTTCGAGAATAAAGAAGACGTACGTACGTCTTAGAAGTTTCCATTTCAATACGTCATCATCGACTCAATAAAAAGTCGATAATCAATATTTAAATGATCTGAAGTCGCGTAATAAAGCCAAACGAGTCGCGCGACTCATTCACGTTTCCGCAATTTTTACGCCTCGTCACCCAGAAATATGCCCGTCCTTCACCGCCGCCACGGCGCGCGTAGAGCGGATCATTCGGAAATGCCGGCTCGAAAGAGGCGGGTTCAATGTATTTTCTCGGTCACGCATTTTTTCCGTAACCGATGCGTATATATACATTCACACGCACGCGAGAGAGAGAAGAAGAAGAGGCAGGCGCGAAAGGTCGACCGGCGTGGATTGCCTTCGAAGCGTCTTTTACCGCAGCTTATGCGGTAGTGCGTGGATATAGCCTTGCAACCCTGAGAAGGAGAGGCGAAAAAATGACGACGACGACGATGGGGATATGTCCGTTCGCCCCGCCACCGGTATAGTATCGGGATAAGCGCACGCGCACTCGTCGAGGAAACTTCGCTCGGCTCGTAAGTATATTCCGGCATCACTCTTATTCGCGACGCGAATGCGCGCAGGACTACCGTGCCGCGGACCCTGTCCCGTGTACCAGTGAGACGTCGTTAGTGGTGCTTTTGTTTTAAGGAACTGTTCTTCAAGTGCAGAAATAAGTAAAGCCATGGTGAGTGTCGGTTTGTTTTAATCTCTTTTTAGTTTATGAATAAAGACAAAAAGTAGAATCACGTATAATTAATAGTACTAAAATAGGTTTTTTTATTCGTTTTAACAAAAAAGTTTTCAGAAAAAGTAACAATTTTTTTATTGAGGCGGGCGATTTTTATCTATAAAATATCCAAAACATGTTTTGAAAGTCACAACTTCTTAATTATAATGAAGTATAAATGATGTATAAAAAGTCTCTTTTTTAAATTCAAATGTAAAAAATGCAGGAAGGATTCTTAAAAATATCTTGGTAAAGAAATAAATATTGCTGAAGAAATACCAATTAATATGCATCATAGAAAACAAATCTACTTTGAATAGTTTCAAATAGTGACTTTAATAAACATTACTTTCAATAGTGATAGTGCTTGATAAAATTTATAACATTCTATTTGCAAAAGAATTTTGTATTTTGAAAACCAATAAATTTTTGAAGAATTATTAGTCTGGGAAAATATGCACCCTAATTTAAATTCTACAACATAGTTTCAATTTTTAATATAATGAATGAATGATAATCAAATTTATTTTCGTAATTGTTTTCAAGAGTGAGACAAGCATGTTCGAGTGATAAATAAAGAAGTTAAGTTATAATGTTCTTTTATGAAATTTAATATTAAAAAGAGCAATAAAATTAACAGTCTTCAGTTATAAAGTGGCTCGAGCACTTCTAACTGCCTTATGCAATCTAGTTTGTAATGAAATCCCTTTTAAAATGTTATGACCTATTGTGAGTAATTTTGCAATGATTTCGTATACAACTTATAATGCAAAATATTTGTTGAATTTTTATTGGTCTTACGATTTGCAAAACAACTCCAAGAATTTTGTTTCATGCAACAACATTAAACTAATTTATTATTTTCAAGTTAGTACGATACATTTCTAAAATGAATCCAGATGTTCACTAAATTGTCTTATTTATTGTGTTATTATTTTTCTGAAGATTGATAAACAAGTCGAGAGTGTCTCAAGTGATTTTATTCAGACCACATAATCGCCCGATTTTAATCTGACAAAGAAAAAGTAGATTTACTTAGTACATTCATCAATGAAATTGAATAATTTTTCATTACGTAAAAGAAACATGAAAATCTTGACTTTTTTCAATCTTCAATTTTATTATAAAAACTGATGACAATCTTTTAGTAGAAGATTTTAGAAAAAAAATGATGTCGTTTAAAGAAAAACTTCTTTTTTAAGAATTATACGTATAGGCAGTATGAACTAAATTTTTTATTTTGCTAAATATTTTTTATCGAACTTTCCTTAATAATTCTTACAATAATTTTGTATATATATAGGTTAAAAACCCATTATTATAGATTTGCAAAATTAAATACATTCAATCCCTTTTATCAATTACGAATAGGGGAAAAATTAAAGATATTTTAACTAAAATTATAATTTTTCATTCAAATATGCTGAGCATTTATTTGCAATGCAATAAGCTCTTATTATATTCTTTTGAATAGAAAGAAGTTTAAATTTATTTTGCATCATAACAGTGATTATACAATTTGTTAATTTAACTGATAAAACTATTAAACTAATCATACTTTGATTTTGAATTATTTCAAATCTTCATTGTAGTAATAGTGGTTTGTAATTATACGAACGTCAACTTTTTTAACATACAAATATACAAGCACACTAATGTTTGCCTGTGAAAAAGTATTGAAAAGAATTTTAATTAAAAAATTCTATTAAAAAGATAGTAAAATTATTATCAATTCTGTATCAGTTTGATTGAGACCAGTTAAAGGTCATATATTCCTTATGGAAATTTATAGGTAAATGAACTCTGCATTTGAAACTTATTGCAAAATCCTCTAATTCAATGGAAGCCTTGTATCTTTCATTACTAACGAAAAATAGTATTGCCGTATCTCGAATAATCATAATGAAATTAAAATAATCACCATATAAGACTACTCTTATCGTATTCTCCTCATCGCATAGCCATCACCATTAAATTACACTCGATGGGCATCGCGCGGAACAATGAAGCCTGCGGTCCGAAGGATACCGAAAAGAAAGGTATCGAGCGGCATCGACAGCACCTCTATATATACCTATAACCGAGTCTTCTCACGTGAGATGCGCGTCGCGGAAAATATATACTTATATACTTCTCGTAAAGCTCTCTTGGGCATATATGCTAACGGCCGGTACACGCCGCTACAATGTACAATAATCAAACAAGGAATCCTCATACAATGGTTCGACAATTATGTGTATATGTGTGCGTGGAGGTGTATCTTGAAGCGTGAAAGGTGATCATCAGGATTACGCGCAAAAGTGCAAGTGCCGGGAGTGCGCCACGCGCAGTCACCTTCACGATGTGCTTTGTAGATTTATCCAATCAAGCACCGGCGTGCACATCACGTAGTACACAGAGAGGCGTACAAGTGGCTGCGTGGCTCGTTGGGAGCTTATAATATGCAGCCGAGCGGGTCGCCCGCGGGGTAATCAACGAGATACACCACGCGTATTATATACTACATCCCGCCGCTCTTGATTTGCTAAACGCGCGCGCGCATGTATGCATGCATCCACCATGTACCGGCCGTGCTGTTCTCTTGTAGCCGCGTCGTATGCGCGCGACAGTTAGTTAAACATATCGACTCGTGTTGCTGACGACGCGTGTTGTCGCATTGTTGGCCTGTGCGTGATATACGGAATCATCTTCTAGCTCGCGTCCTGCGTCACCGGCGCGGTTTTATTCTACTTATTAACGATGATCAAGTCTTAATGGCCATCCGTTGGCGCAACTAGAGATGAATCACTTTCCGATGTTATTTTCCGCGATCTTTGTTGCACTTCTTCATAGGGCTTTTTCCCGTTCGAATGTTTCCTCATTTTAATCGTGCTTTATTCGTTTAGATTTTGTTTGTCGAGTAAGCGGGAAGACGTCAATAAGTCTCATGCATTTAACTCGAACTGTCATGGAAAAAAAATTTTCATTGAAATATTGCAAAACAACATACTTATTGATTTCAAGTCACTTTGATTGCTGCTACTATATACCAGTTATTGTAAAGACCTATTTTATACTACCGTCAGTTAGGCTTTTAAGAGACGCAGTAAAGTGATCAGCGATTTTGTAATGAACTTCAATGATTTAATTGAGTCGTTTAGATTGCCATTGTTCCGAAGGCTCATTTTACTCATCAAGACGTGATATCAACAAGTTTTGTAACGGGTTGCCATAGTTTCATGATTTTAATTTGCAATTTTAACAAACAATCAATCTTTTTAAATACCTATAATGGAGTCATTTATAAAAAAATTTGAAGATCTTTTTATGATTGCGAATAAAATACTAACAAGTTCAAAAGTAACATCAAAATTTGGATATCAAAAATAAAGATTTTAGTTATCATTTTCCAAAGTATCGCGAAGACAAAAAATGTATATTAAATAATGTATCATCAGATACTAGTATTTAAATCTATCCCGTATAAAATATATCTACATGCTAATGAAGATACCTATGACTTGTGGGTTCCATGTAAATACCAGTTTTACGTAATTCCCACGATTTTTTAGGGATATTTTCCTTGTGATTATAATGGAGTAGAAATATTTGTGACTACCAAGATTACATACTTAATTATGTTAATCATTTTTATCGAGTACCAACTGTTTGGCTAATTATTTGGTTATTGACCTAAGTAAATTCAAAATATGGTTGATCTCATATGGTCTCTATAAGGAAAGATTTATTTTCCGGTTAATTTTATTCAAGTGGATTGGCCGCAAGGTCTCATTTAAACATTTAAGATAAATATTTTAGTTCC
The DNA here is from genome assembly GCA_900474315.1 of Torymus auratus. Taxonomy (NCBI): domain Eukaryota; kingdom Metazoa; phylum Arthropoda; class Insecta; order Hymenoptera; family Torymidae; genus Torymus; species Torymus auratus. The sequence continues at coordinate 10,966 of UXGD01005799.1, forward strand.
ATAATACGTAAAAAACAGTAATATTCTACAGTACACCAATTTGTCGCTATCTTCGTCTAATAGCCAGTACACCCTTCCGATGCCCATCGCTTTTCAATGATTTTTCTTTTTTGATATTTCATCATGGCAACGCGCGAACTTCACGTGCGACGCGACGGCCGAACGCGGCAGGTGGAATTACCGAGGTTTCGATAGAATATACAATATTAGCAAACCTTTGTGAAAAAGATCCTATAATGCACACACTACAAGCAATAATTATTCTCAAAATACTGTTTTGAAAACGAACCTATTCATGATCGACCATTCAAGAGCGTAATATATATATAATAATACGACAAAATTGCAATATCACCTTTAAGTATTCGTCATTTTTTGGTTCAAAGATGCGAGCAACACTGGTGATTGCGGCGATACTAGCCGCGGCAGGCATGAGCGAGGTCGACTCGAGCGTCCTGGTGGCCGACCTGGCGATGACGCGCATGGTGGAGCTGAACGCCGGGGCTCCGTTCTGCGCGCTCTACCACGATCGCGGCACCATTCAACGTATGGTCCTCGGGTCCGACCCCAAGAAAGTCCGCCAAATTTCGAACAATCTCGTCGCTGATCTCGAGGAGACCTGCAAGGCCTCGCGCAGAAAAGGAAAGGTATATACACGTTCATTTTTCCTTTTTTCTTACTTTCTTTTTCTCTTATCTTTTCATTTATGCAGATTTAGAAGGTTTTTTTTTGTCTCGTCGGATGTAGTTCTTGCAACTGTTTTTTTATTGGACTGCATAATAACTGTGCCAGTAGAGTAAAAGTGTCAATGTTAAAGCGCAGATACTATTTTATAAAATTTCAAATGAAATTTTTGCCTATAATATGGTATACCAAAAGGTAAAAGTAGAAATTCTATAAATGAAATTGATTTAATTACTTGTTTATCATTCAACATAGGCACTGAAACTTGATAAAAAATTGTATAGACTTAAAAAAAAGAATACATAATCAATAATTGTATGCTTAAGAGGGAATTAGAAAATTTAAGGAATTCTACAATAAATACACTTTTAAAAGTATAAAAAACTTAAAAAATGATGTCACAGCTCCTAATAGACGAGTAGATGTTGAACAAAAAAGATTTACTGATGATTAGCCAATATTAATTCCCCAAAGACAAAGAAATAGTTTCAATTTAAGCTCATGGGATCTTGGAAATCGTAAGATCCTGTACAAAGTTGCATGCATTTTGGAGTCGCGATAAATGTTCAATAATTTGATCAGTTTTTTAAGAATTTCATTCTATGCAAAACATGTTCGCTTAAAGGTAGCTTAATTAATATTGGCTAATCGTCAGTGACTGCATTTCGTTCATTTTTTCAATATTACATTTTCATAAGAAAAATTATTGAAAAACATATTGAATTATTATATGACCTATAGCAAGAGAAAAAATTGTTACAGAGATGTGCCGCTAATTTTTTTTTCTTCTGTTTTTGAAGCGCCTAAGAGTAGATTTCCAGCAGAATTCCTCCTACAATTCCGCCATCAATACATAATAATTATAATCTACAGCATAAAAAATACTATGCATTATGTCTCGTATATGGTAGCCTTTGCGAAAAAGAACATTAATCACCGCCAGTTTTTTAGCCTTGTAAAGTGAAAACATTTTCATACGACTGGTATACCTCTATAGGTATTTGTAGACAGATCATCTACATCTGTTTACCTATACTCACATTGGATAAACCAAATTACGCAATACTAATATTTAAAAGAAAGTATAAATTGTACATATAAAAGTGTTTGACTATCGCTTTTATTCCAGAACCAGGCTCCAGGCGGCGGAATCATGTACCCCGGCACTAAATGGTGCGGCCCGGGTAACATCGCCAAGTCGTACGAAGACCTAGGCCACCACGCTGCCGAGGACGCCTGCTGCCGCGAGCACGACCACTGCTCGATGACGATAGCGCCGCAACAGTGCATCCACGGGATTTGCAACACCTCGCCGTTCACGCGCTCACACTGCGACTGCGATGCCAAGTTCCGCAGATGCCTGCAGACCATCAACACCGAGGTCGCCAACACCCTCGGCGCACTCTTCTTCAACGTCATACAGGTCACGTGCTTCAAGGAGCGCCGTCCCTGCTCCCAGTGGCAGAGGTGAGTATATTGCGCGCCGATTTGTAAGCTTTCCAATGACTGACAAAGCGGAACAAAAAATTCGAACAAAAGGTGGAATCTTTTGGCGAATTGAGAATAAAATAATTCGCTCTGATGAATCTATGTATAAGCGAGAAATTCTATGTAGGTGTATAACAGTCTAATATTTCAGCGAATACTTTGAATATTTTAGTACTGGGTATGAGTGGCGAAAATCTCCGAAGTATATTATACAAAACAAGTGGACTCCAAGATCAACGTACAACAAACAACCAACGTTGAATACAGTTTTACAGGGTCTCAATACGTGGTTACAACAGGTGTTCTCGAACAAGCGTCAAATATTACAGCGACAGTGATAAATAATTTACATTGTAAATATATTTTTTTCAGCCAATGCTGGGGTTTCTGGTGAAAGGGTGCCGTATTTGTTTTCGAATCCTCTCATTAAAATAATTCGAAAATAACTTTATCAGCTTGTCATATATTTAACGAGCGTTTTACGTGGTGGGTGATGGAGCTATTATAGTCCGGGGGCCCACAATACCTGCCGTGGCAATTTTGAGGTCCCCTCTAACACCAAAGCTTTTCTT
>UXGD01005800.1:0-13704 GCA_900474315.1 Torymus auratus
ATGAATTTATGATTATTTCGATAAATTATTACGATTAGAAAATATTAAGTTATTTTCAAGACAAGACAAGATTCTTGGCCCCACAACCTTGATATTGTATCAAAAACTGTATATAAATATTGTATCGATTATTGTCTTAAATATTGAGGCAAAACAATACAATATCAAGATTAATCTTGCTGTATCGCGAAGCCCTATGTGAAATTTGGACGTTTCTAAATTAAAAATTAAATTTACTTAACACAGTAGATTTTTCAATAATTTTTGCAGATATTTTTAGAAGCTGTTTGTAAGGCATTATTCTCTCACACCAGTGCCAACCAAAAGGTCAGAAGAAAAAGAAGAAAGCATTATTCTGAGTAAAAATGTTTTTATTATTTACTTTAGGTAGCGATATAAATGATACATCGTTGGTTATGTTATAAAATATACAAAATAAAAATACACAATTATAAACAAAGTTATTCAAATATCGAACACACAAAATAAAAGTTTAAAATGCGAACCTTTTTCATTTCCTTTTTTTAGAATTGCGCAATATCAATCGGAAATAGTTATTTAAATATCAAATATACCGAATGAAAATAAAATAGCGCGCTTTCATTTGCTTTTCACAGAATTGAGCAATATAAATAATTACAATGTTATTCTAATATCAAATACACAGGGTAAAAGTAAAAAAGCGAGTTTTCAATAAATAAACAAATATATTCGCTTAATGTAAATGATAAAAAACTTTTGAAACTAGTATGCATTATATTTATTCTTTATAGCAGCTTGAAATTTGATGTCTAATAAATCTATTTTCAAATTACACTAGTTACGTTTTTTTTACTTTTGCGTTTACGAAAAAAGAAAATAACACGTGACGTATTCGTATTTTTCCCATTTGCAAGTAACCTATCCAGACTATATCATTTGTGAGAATGAATTTACGATTCAAAGGTCGCAGGTGTCAGTAAAGAAAGTCTTGTTTTTCTAGACATAAGGTTATTAGCGAAACATTGCAATTTAAATGATTTCACATGAAATTGATTTCAACACAATCATCACGTGATTTCCAGTGCGAGTAACCCCGGTCCCGGCATAATGAATGTCTACAATATTAAAACAACCCATCTCTCTCTTCCTTAGAAAATTTTATAACATTTGTATAATTTTAATTTAGAAAATTTTTATTTTCTGAATTCAATGGAACGCCAAAGTTTGAGTAGTCATCATCATTACAAAAGTAATAAAAAAAGAGGAATAAATTCATCGCCCAAATTAAAATTATATTTCATATAATTTTGTATTACCAGTTAAGAATATACGGTTAGTTCTCAGTCCTTCAACGTATTCACTATATTGAAATTTTCGTTCATACTCTTCAGTAGAAATAAATGGCATTGTTTTCGAGCTCTACGCACTCAGATGGCTCATCATTACAAACGTTTTTCGCCGCACGCAAAAGGTATATAAAATAATGCGGGCCAGCGTTCAAATTCGTGAAGTAAATCCGAAAACACAGAGTACACGTACTCGCTGGCTCTAGGATTGCGCAGGCGACTGTTAATTTTAAATTTCGTGATCGTACGAATCTCGTATAATACGCCGACAATAAGCCCACGCGCGATCCGCCGCGGCAAAGCACAAAAGGACGGCAGCCGTCACTCGTCCCCATTTCCATTTGTTTCGATTCCGCGATCGCGCGGCCCATCACATATTCCCCGGGACTTTCTAAACGTCGAGGTCCTGTTACAAAACACACCGCGTGCGCGCGAATCATCTTCGTTTCGGCACGCGCGCGCTTTTTATCTCCCGTCGATTTCCGCGTGCGCGCAATAATAAAATTCCGCCGTGAACGCACGCGAGCGAGCGAGCGCTCTGTTTAAAGTAAGTCACGCGCGACTTTCTCACGGCTAATGCGCTCGCTTTGGTATCGCTCTTCAAACATTGATTCAGCCAAGAGGACATACGTGAGAAACGGGAAACCACCTCGCGACAGATTTCGCCGATAAGGATTTATATATATGCCTGCGTGTATGTCTCCTTGTCTCGCGCGCATGTGCTATTGTGTGAGTGTGCACTCTTTGACGAGAGCATATGACGTGTCCGAAGATATTTTCCGCGGCGGGTGCGGATTGTCACCTGCCTGCAGGTGTACAGAGCGAGGAGAGAGACGATTCATTGCGCGACGATTCTAGTGTTAGCGACGAGGATTTCGATCCGATGAAAATTAGTTTCTGATGTGGAATCGTTTTTAATTGTACTACGTCGAGTTTGAACAAAAATAGCTTGACATACCTACTATAAAGGCATGACTATATGAACTGAAATGAAATAGGGTTTAAAACGTGTCGTTACTCTGTTAGAAACAAATATTTTTCGATTGATTTTCAATGGTACATCAGACATTAAATATTTTCTTAAATGTACAAATTTTAAGTATCTGAAGCTAAGATAACATAGACAAAAGAAACGCAAGAAAATTTTTGATGATGCAAAGGATAATTCTTTAAATAAATATCTACCGTTTTTTTCTCTTGATAATAGTTTTGTATTTGAAGTATATATTTTCTGGTAAACTTTAATGACAAGGACAACATGTCGTTTGTACAATAAGAATAGTTTGACGATTATGGCTTCTTAGCCGGGACATTATTTTGCCTATATTTCACCCATACATTATCCATACAAGGTCCTGTTTCAACAATAGTTCATATACTAACTTTAATACACGAGATGTATTAACAAATTTATTTATTCAAAAATGTATTTATTGCATCTAGAAAAATATTAAGATAGCTTATTTCTTATATGAATAAACATTTTCAATGCTATTACTAAAAAGCCAACAAAGGCGTTGAAATTCATTTAAATTTTGAACCATCAATTTCTCAGGAATTCATTAGCGACACCTTGAATGCCGGGCGATCCCAAAACGAGCAATGGCTCTTGACTTGAACACGTATCTCCCGGTTATACCCACATTATCTTTTACGCGCGTAGTTAGCTGGAAACGGAGGCTACGGGAAAAAAATTCTCCCACACCCACGTGCCAGTGAATAATCCGAGGCTTGAGAAGATACGGCCTTTTGACGCTCGGCCCGTCGTCGACTGCCACCGCGACTGTCACAACACGATTTTCGAGACTCCGGCGTCATTCCTTTTTCTCTTTTTAACACCTACTGAATGCTCGACGTTTGGGTATCCTTTTTTTTCGTCACTACCATTTCGGATACCGTGCGGTTTTCTTCATAATGTCGACCGCAAAAATCGAATAAAAATGTGATCGATGCAGTAGATTAACTCAACACAGTTTTGTCATTAAATCTGAAAAAAGGTCGACTTTTATCGTGGCGTAAATGGCTTTATTTGTCATACTTAATTAATAAGCAGATTCGTTGAAATCGTAAACTTAACTTATCTCTTCTAAGTATTTTTACGTAAACATTTATGTAAAAGAGATAATTTTTTATTCTCCTCATCTCCTCATAAATCAATTTTAAAAATAACTGCTTCATCTTAACTGTTGTCGAGTCAAAAATTTAATTTCATTTGCTGATTGAACTGTAACACATTATTGCATCACTTTATTAATAACCAGCATTTTCTTGAGGTAGAGAAGTGGCACTACGGTCAACCTACACCGAAGTTCTATATGAGTACACCAATTGAGTTTATTTTCAATTACACAAGTTTTGTTATAGACTGGGTCAATAAGTTACAAAGCGACTAAATAAATACGTACATATTATCCTTAAAGTGAGATGAGGAGTAGAATTGTGCTGTATATCTACACTATTGGGATTAATTTATTCACAGCTATAATATTTCTGAAATTTGGTATGATAGTTTTACATAAAAAATAAATAAATAAACCATAAAAAAGGCTTTTGCTTGCATACAAAACCTCAAACTTGAGAAAATGATGACTTAGTTTACCGAAAGAAAACTTCGGAACTAATAAATTTATTTACGATAGACCGATTCATTTATTCATCGACCGACTCTCCCTTATCCTTTATTGTAAAATATTGTAAACAAAATATTCATTTATAAATAGCTTTTGAATTAAATAAATTACTTCAAAACGGTTGAATGCAACTGTACAGAATAAAAAATAAAATAAAAGTATGTCACGTAAATGAGAAAGTTCGTTAACACTTATCCTAATTTTTAAAATAACAAAATATATTTAAAAGCACGGTGATTTGGTCTTTGAGTTTTATTTACCTTCGGAATATTCAGTTCCTAAAAGACCGACGAACAGCCAGTGACACTTTGCTTAATTCAAAGAGACATCAATCGTTTCTCGCTAAATAAAAATAAACTGTACTCTACTGCTCTCTACTCTACTACACACTTTACCTCGCACCAGCAACCGAGGCGCAAAAAAAAAAAAAAAATTGAAGTAAAAGAGTGCAAACCACTCGGCTGTAAAACGCGTCTGCGCGAGTGCACCGAGGACGAGAGTAAAAAGACAGTGACGCTGACTGAATCGCATATATATACGCGTATAAGGTAGAAAAGGAAGAAGAGTTCGCTATAGCATTGTAAAAAGAACGTATAGATGTGGAGAGAAAGAGGCAAGAATGGCACGGCAGTCGACAGTCCCATGGGCGTCAGGAACGAAAAGAGAGAGAGAGAGAGCGACGTCGGTATAAGGAACGATTCCCGAAGGCGATATATCCGCGGGCTGGTGCGCACTTGGTTGTAATTCGGGCATGATCGAGGGTGAAATCGTTCGCCCGGGAGGCCTGACGCGCCTTTGCAAATGTAACCGAATCGAGCTACGTGATCGCCTCCTTCTCTCTCTCTTCGTCCCATACATACAGAGCGAACTGTGCGCTCATGACAGTCGATTGGCTTTCGGGAGGTGCGCGCGCGCGAGAGTCCACAAGGGGCATTACCATCGGCTTCCGATCCTCCCTTTTTCAGCGTCTTAGATTCCTCTTCCCGAGCTCTTTTTGCTCCCCAGCCGCGCTCGTTACGGTTTAGCCGCGCTTGCAAGTGCTCTGGCTCCCCTCCTTATCCTCTCTCTACCGATTCCCCCGTGAACGATTACGGCTGCGCCATCGCAAAGGAATCACGCGGGATCTGCGCGTCTTTTCGCGCGTAATAAGTGAAGGAAGAAGAAGCAGCAGCAGCCTTATTTATCGTGGGAGTGGTTATTTTTCCGCTGACGCGCGCTGTATTATCCCGCGCGCGCTGGCTAAGCTTCGAGTCGCTTGTTTCGCGGCTAATTGTCCTTTTGTTCTGGTGATTATTGGACGATTGGGTCGGCTTTTCTTAAGCTTTACTAGATTCGGCGTATCTTTTTGTGTATACTAATGGACGTAAATCTCTGACCATTTATATAGGTATGGTTTTCATTTTTAAATTAAAGTGATATTCGAAACTTAGAAGCCTGATTTTAATTTCTGAAAATATAATATGCTTGTATAGAAATATTTTATTATACTCTTTTGGCATTACTTCTTTTCTGACAAACAATGTTTCAAAGTGTAGCTAATTTTTTCTATTTTGGAGATTTCAATCGATCCGATTGATTGTTATACTAGAACTTTAAAGACTTTCAAGTAAATCCACCAGATCTGTGCTACTTTGCTCGGAACTACTGCAAAGTAGTACTGCCTGCGGAGGTCCAAATCGTATTAATGATTTATTCGGCTACTTCGAAAGTTATAATGGAATAATAAAATCTACAACAGAGAACGTCAGAATCAGTAATTAATTATTTAAGCAACTATATTAATGAATAATATTGGCGAGACACTTTTTAAGACTATAAGTTTCATGATTTATTGAAATATTAATAAATCTTTATTATTCTATTTAAACTAATTTTACTTTGAAAGAAATTCAATTTTTATTGATTAAAAAAAATAAATAAAATCTCAATTTTGCTAATATTATTGTTATTTTTTAAAATTCTTTTAATAATTGTTGACTTGATGATTTATGTTAAAAATATACTCTTCTAGTCAGTTGTAGAGAACCAATCAATATACGATAAATAGCGTTTGACAGTGTACGTACACTATTGTTCTAATGCAATTTGATGAATCCGGAGCTTAAAAAACATCGCAAAATATGCCCTATAAAATGATATTCTACATCTGTCGGCGGCTTTGCGACTCCAGCATCATTCATTGCATCTCATACACAATTATTTTATCTCATTAAATATAGGTATTTATATCTAAAATATATTAAGTATCGCTATACGCGCATACAAAATAACTTTTGAAAGACTTTTGGAAAAAGTTTAGTTTGGTCAAAGATGAGTAAAACTTATATGCGATAAGACAATGCCGAACTTTACAATTCACACAAGTATTTAATTAGTCAATTTTTTGAGTAATGAAATTCAAGAAATGTTTGGCACAAATTATATAACTAAAAATTTGTAAAATTAAAAAAAATAAATCAATTAAAACTTTTCGAGACGTTTGACAAACTTTTCAAAAACTTTATAAGTACTATGAATTGGGAAGTTTGGCGATGTATCATTGGCTAAGTTTGTTCAAGTCTTATCAAAGCCAACCGTAATTATTTTTAACGCGGCAATAAGAATATATAAGTCCAAAATGTTGATGCTTGAAAGATTAAAAAATTAACGCAGAATCCCCTCGACAAGTTAATTTCCAGAGTAATACGCGCGCGAAATGAGCCAGCCAACTCTCTCCCATATACGGCACATACAGTAGGTACAGTATACGCGCGCCACTTCTGAGACTATCAAATGTTTACTCGCGCCAGCTCCGTACAGTGGCCAATCTCCCGCGGGAAACGCGTGTCGGCCAGAGAGGCGAATGCGCGCGCACGAATCCGAGCGTTCCACATATCCCCGCGTGGCGCGAAACCGCGGCGCCAACTGTCGCGATTTCCCTTCCCGCGGGCAGCCCTCTGTAAGCGGATTAGCGACAAACATTCGCCTAAGCCGACCGAGGACTTTTCCCCCTCACACACGGCGCCGAATCCTTGCGAGCGCAAGCACAGCCTGTTATTTCGCGCGCCTGCCTCTAATTTGCTCGGGTTATATATACCTACAGCCGCTAAGAATCAAATTTTCAGCGACGAACTCGAGTGCCAACATCGCGCAGAACGAGCTTGGTATCGTGAATGTTGGATGTTAATGTTCTTTGATAAAACGAGCGGAAATTTGTTGTGTTCAAGGGAGAAGATTTTTATGCAGACTGTGGGGAACACGTATGTATATAGTTTTTGTAGGCGAGACAGTAAGTGAGAATTATTTGCAAAAGTTACGGAGGAAAGAGATTCGCAGTTTATTTCTGAACGAACAAAGTAATCACATTTTCCCTCTCCAATATCGTACATATTGGTATTTCTGTAAGAGTATAATCACGTTTTTTCAAATTTTGAAATAATATAGACATTGTTATACGTAATAATACGCAAAGTAATCAAAATACTGTATATTCCAAAGAAAATTAAAACTTTTCAATTTTCTTACCGAAGTGAAAATGTTTTTTTTTTTACATTTCAATCTCTATATATACATACGGTAAATACATTGTTATTCCGATGAAAATGCGCGAGAGCCAAATTCAATTTCCGAACGTACATAAAGGGAACGGCACAATCGCTCAACTCTCGGGCAAACATCACCCACACACACACAGACATCTCCAAAAACAGCTGACGCAATTTCCCTTGATCTCTCGGTGCAGGAGCGCGCGCATCTCTCCCTCCTTTGTATTCCTCACGCGCGCCATTCTTCAAAAGTGACAACGAACGGCTGTCTATCATCGTGATCCCGGAGCCTTCCGTTTTCCCGAAAACTTTTGATTCCCGTTCTCTCGCCCCGACACCGCGGAGCCGCCGCCGTCAACAACAACGCTGCACAGCGCCCCGACGACGCGCCGTCACTCGTTCCCCGCAAGCGTCGCGTTCTCTCCGCTGAAAACCCTTTCCTTCGCTCCAGCACTCACTCTCTCTCTCCCACCCTCTCTTCCATTCGAAAATTCAATTCGCATCGAGATTGGACTAGCTACACTCGGCAAGACAATGCGCCCTCGCGGGGGTACTTTCTCTCTGAGGCCCACCTTGGACTGTCAGTCTCGGGGCGCGACGTTGACGTTGACGGCGAGCGTCGTGGCGAGGAATGCAAAGCAGCCAGGGGAGAGATAGAACGCGTGCGCGCCTTACGTGCTGCGCACGCTCCCCCCGCGGATAATTGCAATTGTCAAGATGTACGTCGACGAGGGAGGGGGGCCGTATATGCATAGATCAGCTACGAGCCACAGCAGCTTTATGGAATTTCTGGGACATTTTTCGAACGCGCAGGAGGCGGTGCCGGTGATAGGATAAGCGCGTGCTGACATTCCCGAGAGGGCTAGAGTGTAGCGATGGGCATTCGAATGCAAAATTTTTGATTTACGGGATAGTCGAGGTGGTTTGGGCTGTGTCTTTGAGTGACAGCTTTATTACTCATCTTTAATTCCACTGTGCTGATAACAGAAATCAAAACTGAAATTCGCCAAAAGGAATGCACAGACATACTCGCTGTGTGTAAATTTTAATTGAATCATTTTTTTTTTTCAATACCCATGACTCAAGTGTGATAATATATGTACAGAAGAGAAAAGTAAAAAGAATGTCTATATTGGTATAGAAGGAAGTGTAAGGGAACGTTGACAAGTGTGAGTGTGAAAAAGTAGTAAAATGGGAAAATGTCACTTTTTAAATATTTTCTTTTTAATATATGCATATATAAATTTTTATCGGTTCAGCGTGCATACTTAATATATTGCCTAATATGTTCATTAATATAATACTACATAAAATTAATTTCTTAAAATAATTTCTTCACAAATAAGCGCACTGAACTTGCGAACATCTTTAATAATTCGTATAATATTTTTTCGTTACAGGTAAGATACATCACTCGAACCTTCACCCTCCACCAATGCCTTTCTCCAAAATACGTGAGTAAACCCATACAATCACCCTAAAGCATAAAAATTTCACAATCAATGGCTCAATTTCCCGTCCGTTTCCAAAATGTAAAAATAGCGCTGGGCGCGCGGGTACGCGCATATAACCCAGCTCGCAAAGTAAAATCCACCAACGCGCGGGCGTGAGACTTTTTCGTCTCTTTTTCATTCCAGGGCCGTCGTCGTGCACGCGTACATATACCAAAATACGCTCGTGCGCACACGCGGCCGTCGAGGCTCTCCGCTGGGACGATATTTACAGTTTTCCGATATTACGATTGGCTTCGGCCGCCCGCCTCCGCTGCTTTAATACAACCTAATGCTCCGCTCAAAATTCATTTTATCGCCGCGCCTTTCATAACTCCCGCTGTGCGCGCGCTCCCGTTTTCTCCAGAGGTGTATGCGGCGCGCGAATTCCAAAAAGTCGAGAGCCTCCGCCACTACCGCCCTTGTGTGTATATATGTACGTGCGTGCATGTGTGCGAGGGCGCCAGCGAAAGAAGAGAGAAAATGAGAAAGACGGAATAGGGAAAAGAGTGCGCGCGCTCTCGCGTACGCGCGCATTGCTCGCGCGCTTTTCTCTCTCGTGAAATGGGTAAACTGCCTTTAGGAGCACAAAGGGGAATTGGTTCTCCCTTTCTCGGATCCGCGAGTTTTCTTACTCTCACTCTCTCACTCTCCCCCCTTCCCTCCTCTCTTTTTGCATGCATTTTTTCCTTTTCTCTTTTCTTTGACTTTGGCAGACCGCTTTCGCGGCCCAGATGCAGAGAGGTTTTGCCTTCCAGATCGGCGAGTTCCCTTTGACTCGACTGAGTGCAATGTGGAGATCTCATAACATAGAAATAATTGTTGAAAAATGATGCCCGAGTTGTAAAATGCAATTAAAGTAGAGCAATTAAGTTGCTGCTATTGTGAACTGTTTTTTTTTTTCAGTTTAACAATTTTGTGATGTTAATTCGGTGTGTAAATATTTTTACCAGTAAATGGGAATATCCTATTCTTATAAGGATACTTTGAAAAATTTGAATTACTGTTTTTCTCTCTTTGACGTATTCATATGTTATATGTTCGTTATGTGATTTCTATTTCATATGCGGTTCTTGTAACAATATAATATGAAATTTCATAAAGGCGAAAACCAATTAATTTTATGCATATCTACCATTTGTTTGATTGATTCATTAAATCAAATTTCAAATAATACCTATTATGAAATCAGTTTAAATGAAATTTTTAAATTAGACAGATACTTTAAAGATGTTACAATTGATCTAATAATTTCTCTATACGTAATACGATTTCTCACAATCTCTCTTCGATTCGGAAGTTTGAGTACCAAAAATCTCCGTCCATAGAGAGCGGTAGGGAGGGAGAGAGAGAGACCTTATCTTCCCACAGAAATCCAAGTGAAACAGCCATCTGATCAATATTTTCTCTCTCGCTCTTGCTTGCCCCTCGACATTCTCTCCGCGTGCAGTCAATCTGGCGGTGTTAAGCAAACAGAGCCATAGTGGAATCCCCCCCCCCCCATCTTTATCATTTTTCACCTCCGTTTTCCATATTAGTCCGGCTCTTTGACTGTTTTTCTTCTTTCTCGCACCGACGATCTCTCCCACTCTCCCACAGGGAGGATCAAGAGGAACGAGATATCGAGAGCCTGTTTCGTGGCTGAGCGTAAATCTCATCGAGCCTCGGAGAGATAGCCCCCCGCGCACCCACGAAATAACACCTTCGTCTTTCTCTCTGTGTGTGTGCACGCGCCGAGTGAGAAGCGCCACCCATAAATTGTCGAGCGGGCAAAGGTTCGTTCTCTCGGCCGAACGAGTTCGTGGGTGACCACCCGCAGGAAGAGAAGGCACTGTTTTCGTTTGTGTATACGCGCGAGTCGGAGAAAGGAGGAGGAGAGAAAATAGATAAAAGAGAGATCGAAAATTACGGGAGACACGAGTGTTGGGTAGAATGGAGACTTTAGGACTGAAACTTGTATGGCTCTAATGGCTTTCGAAGTGATTGCGCTCTTCAAGTCGTTATTTCGCCTCTAGCACTACGTGAAATTTATCGATACATCAGGCTAAATGTGTCGATCTGTTTATTCGTCCAATTCGACTTGATCAATAAAGTTAAACGCATAAGTGTAGTTAATGTTATGTTGTGAATAAGATACGATCAATTGGAAATTCGTACTTTGCACATATTTTTTCTACAGTACCAATCAACAGGGTACATAAAATAAATAATAAATTTTTGTTGGGCACATCTACTAGACCAGGTTTTTTTTGTTCATTGGATCATTTTGAAAGTCCAAAAAGAATTGGGAATACGGTAAATTAAGTGGCAAGCAATTGGAGAACAATAACTTTATTTCGAGAAAATGCTGAAAAATGAACTCCTCCATAACATAAATTATTTCGTCAGGGAGAGTCTCACGTACATTTCAGAAAAAGAAAATAGAACCAGAAAATTGGAGCTTTCATTTGCTTTTCATCGGATGAAAAATGTTGATTCATTCAAAAGCTACACGAGTTCAAAGATGAGAGTAAAATACACTAGTTTTTGAAAATGCATCGAAAATATTGGTACCAACCCACTACATCATTTATCCATCCGGAAACAAACAAATGAAAGCTTGCATTTTCCCGTTTTATTTTCTTTTTTTTGGAATTTAAGTGCGACTCTCCCTGATAAAATGTTATGTTTGAAGCAGGTCATTTTTCATCATTCTTTCGAAATATAGTTATATTGGCCGCAAAAAAGCTTGCCACTATTCAGTAGAACTTCTCATACACGTATTTATCAATAAAATGCACATTTTTTAAACTACATATAATACACACAAAAACTTCAACCATTTAATAAATTAAAGTTATATGAGAAGTATCTGCATTCTCGCACAAGAAGGTTTCAAATCCATTATTTATCTGCGAGATCTCATCTCATCGTCGCCCATCAAAAGCAAACTCATTATCCAGCCCGCCATCCCAATCGTCGCCAGCGAAAACGCGAGGAAAGAGAGGCGCCGATATCAGGGCCGCCGACGCAAATAAACAGCCACGACGCAGGCCAGCGAAAACACGCAGCGAAAGAAAAGGCCACACAATAAAGAACCGCGAGAGGGATCGAAAGAAGTATAGAAATACAAGGAAGAAAAAAAAACGAAAGAAGCAGCGATCGCAGGAGAACGGGAGAGAGAGCACGCAGCAAGAAAGACTAGGAGGAGAGGAGCGGCGCACGCGCGAGCGCGAGAAAAGGAGGTGAGGGCCTGGACCAGCCGCGCCAGCGCAACCGCCCACGCGCTCCCTCTCGCATACCAAAGGCCTTTTAACCCCGGCTTATATTCGTCGCCTCTCTCTCTCACTCTCTCTCGCCTTCTCACGATTCGAGCGCGCGGTGAGCGCTAACCACGTAACACCTTCATTGGAATCGAAGAAGGCGCCGCTCGAGTGCACTGGGATATATATACAGCGCGATACCACCCAGAATCTCGATGAGAATGATAAAGAAATCTCGAGCTGGCTTTCTCTCTCTCTCCCGATCGATCCCGTGAGAAATTGCGCCCACGTGATTATGTGTGTGTGCGATTGGTTTATTGTTTTACGTACTTCTTACATTGATTGCGCATTGTTTTTTTTCTAACTTAATTATAAGTAAGAAGATTTGTAACAGTATAATGTTTAGGTGTAGGTTTCGAAAAGGCCATTATTTCTTATTTCTAGTTGTGAGCGCATGTGCATGTATTATACGTATATGCAGCCCTCGCCTTCGGCTCGGGTGACAATTTACATGCGATCTGGTCTATTCTTTACTTTTGCTCCCTAGGTGTGTAATATACTATTAAATATAATAATTAATTAAATAAAAAAAAAAATTTGAAATTTTAATATATAAGCTTACAATGTAATTAGGTGTGTCATCGTCGTGCTTTCTAACTGATGCAAAAATATCCAAGTCCATCGCTTAAGCAGACCTGTCACCTTTAAACTGGTTCCAGCGATGGGTATCATACCAAGCAGGGGCACCAAAATTTCATAAAAATGAAAATCTTTGTTCAAAAGATATTTAGGGTTGCATTTTTAACACAGCCATTTTATATACTGTATTTCTTGCGAATGATTTTTCAACCAGAGATTGGATTTCAAAATCTTCATTTTTAACATTGAGTATTATAATTATAGTTACGAACTATTGTATTCATCGAGTTTACTAATATTAAATAATTTAAGGTAATTATAATGAGCCATTACTTCCGGCCATCATTTTTTTAAGAGAGGAAAATGACAGACTAAAGATAATTTAACTTTTCAAAAAAGATATTGATTGTAGGTAATTTAACGACCTTTAAAAAATGCATTTAAAATTTCTAAAACATTACAAACATAAGCAAGTCTCAAGCCAGAAGTTCTCGCGAAGACCGTACCTTACATACGCGACGCTCGCTGTAGCCGACCGT
This sequence comes from Torymus auratus, assembly GCA_900474315.1. Lineage (NCBI taxonomy): Eukaryota > Metazoa > Arthropoda > Insecta > Hymenoptera > Torymidae > Torymus > Torymus auratus. Next base: position 13,393 of record UXGD01005800.1, read on the forward strand.
TTATCGCCCGCGCGTCAGACAGGACAGGTCGTCTCGCCCGTGGCGGAAAGCCGATTCCACAGAGCGGCAAACAAAAAAGAGCAGCAGCGGCGGCTCCGTCCCTGTCCATGACATTTCTATTACTTATCCACTACGGCGACGAGTGCACTTTTGCATCCGTCAAGCGTCTATCTGCTGCAGCTTGTTCGTCCGGCGTTACATATATATACATCACTCTCGCGGACTGTACGCGTGGAATTAAGGTGGCTCCGGCGATTTTTAAAACCTATAAATATCAAAAAAGAAAAATCTGTATCGAAAGCTGAAATCACA
>UXGD01005801.1:0-13703 GCA_900474315.1 Torymus auratus
TGGAGGAGCAGAAGAAAACAAGTGAGAGGAACGAAAGGAAATTGGAAGGTACCCGCAACCAAATAAGTATGCTTAAGCTGGAGCTAAGCAAGGTAGAAGCTAATAGTCGCAGGATGGTGGAAACTCAAGTGGTAAGATTAGAGGCAAGGCAAGTTAGCAACAGGAAAGAAAATAACAGGAAAGACATCAATCACAACATGGTGAATGAAAAGAAGAATAGTACGGTGGAGGACATAGAGGTGGAAAAAGAGAGGGCATGGAGAATGGAGAACAAGAACAATATACTGATAAGAGGAGTAACCTGTAGGTCGGAGGGAGAGTTGCAGGAGATGGTGAGTACGATAAGAGAGAGGCTCGGAGGAACAATGGTAGTGACAGATGTCTGGGAAACAGACGAAGGATTGGTAGTCAGGGTGGCGGACAGGTGGCAGAAAATCAGAATAATGCAAAATAAATATAAAATGAAAGGAACAAGGATAGTGCTAAAAGACCTACTGACAATCAGAGAGAAGGAAATAACAGAATGGATAGAAGAATTTGCTCACTCGCTTAGAGAGGAGGGGAAAGAGACGCAAACAGGATATCTAAAGATCAAGATAAACGACATGTGGCTAGAGTGGAACGAGGAGGAAGGAGATCTTAGCCCTAGTAGGGAGAGATTTCAAAGGAGGGAATAAAGCCAACGACATAAGAGGTATTTCATGGAACCTGGCAGGGATAAGGAAAGTGTTCGAGACATGGGATTATCTAAAACATTACGACATAATTATGTTACAGGAAACATGGCTCGAGGAGGAGAAAAGAAAAGGAGTCATGGGCAAGTTAAGTAAGGAGTTCACCTGGAAAGTCAAAGCGGCACAAAGGGATAACAGGAAAGGTAGAGCCAAAGGAGGAGTGATCATTGGAATTAGGAAAGACAAGCTGTGCAATGTGGAAATGGAAGAATGGGAGTACGGAATATTCATAAAAGGAATAAGGACAACCGAAGGAAAGTGCAATATAACAATATATACAACAACGCAGGAGTAGAGAAGGTAGAGGAAAGTATAAAGAAGGTATGCAAGAACTTTGAGGCTAACGAACATATATTGATCGCAGGAGATTGGAACGTAAGAATAGGAGAGAGGCAAATAAAAGAAGGAGGAACTGAAAGACAAGGCAGGAGCAGGATTTCAGAAGACAAGATGATTAATGCAGAGGGTCTAAAACTGCTGAGGCTGGGAGAGGAGCTAGGTCTGGAAATTAGAAATGGGAACACAGAAGGTGACTGGAAAGGAGAAGCAACATATGTAGGTTGCAACGCAGGATCAGTAATCGATCTACTATTGGAAAGAAGAGAAGGAAAACCATCGGTGGTTAAGGAAATGAGAGTGGAGGAAAGAATCGAATCTGACCATCTGCCAGTAAGTTTTATCATCAAGGGGAGGAAATCAGGAAAAAGATTAACCAAGTACAGTGCTGAAGAGACAATGGATGAACCGCAACAGCTTAAGTGGAATGAGAAAAAAAGGGAAGTGTACGAAGTAAAGATAGAGAATGGAGAAGCAACTAGGCTGGATGGAGACCACAGTCCCGAGGCAAAATGGGAGAACATGTTAGAGTGCATAAGGGAAACAGGTAAAGGGATAAGAATGATAAGAAAGAACAGGAAACAAGAGCGTAGGATGGCAGAATTCGAAGGAGAGGCACGCCAACAGAGGAGAGAAGTGTGGAAATGCCTAAAGGACTATCTGAAATCTAAGGGAGAAGAAGAAAAGGTTAAGCTGAAACAGGAAAGGAAGAAACTGAAAGAGATTAAACTAAGGATCAGGCAGGAAGCCGCAGATACAAAGTGGAGTAAAGTAGCATCTAGTAAAAATGCCAACGAGTTTTGGGAAGCAGTTAGGGAGTATAAGCCAAGGAAGAAATCCAGCACGGAGGAAATAAGCAAGGAACAATGGCTGCTGCACTTCAAAAAACTGTTGAATGGAAAGAGTGGAGAGGAACTGAGCAACGAGGAAGAGATGGTGGTGGAAGCTGGAGAAGAGGAAGGATCTGACACACGCCAAAAGCAGACCGAGGGGGAAGAGGAAAGTCTAAACAAGGATATCGAACAGGCGGAGGTAGAAAGAGCGTTAGGAAGATTAAGAAGAAATAAGGCGGCAGGGGAGGACTTTAAAGAACTTGTCGGATGGATGGAAATGCACCTTCAAGGATATATTGAACGAACTTTGGAAAGAAGGAAAGACAATCGACGGGTGGAAAACGGCAAAGATATACCCAATACACAAAGAAGGAGAGGAAAGCGAAACAGGGAACTACAGAGGAGTCTCCTTACTAGATATTGGCTACAAGATACTGACAAATATAATGAACGTAAGACTGAGAGACTGGTTGGAGAAAAGTAACGGATGGAGGGAAAGCCAAGCAGGTTTTAGAAGAAACAGGAGTACACGAGACCACATCTTTACACTGAATAGCATAATAGGTAATAAGCTGAGGAAAAATAAAGGGAGGCTTTACATAGCGTACATCGATTTCAAAACAGCGTTTGACGTGATTGACAGAAGGATTCTACTGGATAAGCTGGAAAGGAAAGTGGTGAACGGAAGGATACTAAAAATGATTGGAAGCATTTACGAAATAACAAGGAATGAGGTCATAACGAGGGAAGGAATGACGGAAAGTTTTGTAACAAGGAAAGGTATCAGACAAAGCTGCCCACTCAGCCCAACTTTGTTTAGCGTGTTCATAGAGGACCTGGCCGACAGATGGGAGAGATACAAGGAAGGAGGAACGGTCATAGGCAGGAAGAAGATATATGGGCTCAAATTTGCAGATGACGTCGTGATGGTCGCAGACACAGTGGAAGGACTGCAGTGGATGCTGAACGATTTGGAAAGATATGCGGAGGAAAACAGGATGGAGGTGAACATAAAAAAGACGAAAATAATGGTGTGCAGAAACGGTGGAGCACTTAAGAAAGGCGAGAGATGGAATAATAAAGGAGAAGAGTTGGAAAGCATGAACGAATACAAATACCTAGGATACTGGTTCAACTGCAGAGGAAGAAATGACACCCAAGTGAGAAGACTGGAGGAAAGAACAAGGAAAGCAACCAACGCTGCCTGGGGAATCATGAAAAGGGCAAAGGTCAACACCTTGAGAAGGAGGATGATGTTGATGAATGCTTTAGCCAAGTCAGGAGGACTATATGGAGTTGAGGTATGGGGCTGGAGAAAATGGAATGGGATGGAGAGAACCAAAGGGAGATTTGTAAAGATGGCGATGGGCTTAAACACCAATACGCCAGGATACATGTGGAGAACGGAGACAGGGGAAAGAAGTATGGAAGTGGAGACAAGAAGGAGAGCGGGAGGATATCTATTAAGTATAATGGAAATGGAAGAGGAGAGATGGCCTAAAATCTGCCTAAGGGAAGAAGCCAGAAACATTCTGAATGGGGAGCGATCATCGTGGGGAAGAGAGCTGGAAGAAGCAATGTCAGAATCTGGAGAAAAGAAGCTGGCAAGAATGATTTGGAAGAGAGAAGAAATAGGAGAGTTGGAAAAATATCTGAACGCAAGAAATCAGGAAAAAGCGGAGCAGGAAATGAAGGAAGATAGGAAGAGAATTGAAGAATCAGAGTACTAGAAGTATTGTAGTACTGGAAGGAAGAGAGAACATAAGCAAAGAAGGAAAGAAAGGATTCAGAGAAATGAAATGTAGGGTTTGCGATGAAGAGGAAGAAACCTTAAACCATGTCTGGAACTGCAGGATAGCAAAGGAAGAGATAAAAGAAGAAAGCAGAAAATGGATAGAGGAGTGGTCAAAGGGCAAGGAGGGAGAACAATTAATAAAAGAACTAGAAGAAGAACTCAGAGGGGAAGTCAACTGCAAAATGTGTAAGTACGTGGAAGATTTCGAAAGCCTAGGGAAAAGGAAAAGCGAGGAAAGAAAGAAAGGCATGGAAAGGGAAAGGGAAATCAACCTGGAAGGAATCTTTAAAGACTGAAGAAAGCTAGAAGACTGAGAAAGAAGATGAAGGGAGAAAAAGAAACAAGGTATTAAAAAGGGATATTTAATGGTAAATCTTTAAGTATAAGTAATAGGCATTAAGGGTACGAACAATAGTAAAATGTTATAAGAATGGAATGAATGAGAGTGTATGTTGCGGAAATCAAATGTCGGGAACCAAAGATGTAAAATTAATTTATATTAATTTATATTTATGTTTTTTGTAAGAAATGGAATATGTAACATGTTCACGAATCCTATGTAAAAAGCTTTAAGCTGTACTGGAAGGAATAAATAAATAAATAAATAATAGTTAAAATTCTGTTTTATTACTTCTTGTGATTGCTTTATTTTAAGGGGCTACATCTAACTGACAATTTTAGAAAAATCGAATAAAGGGAAAAAGGGATTTAAATACGTAAATTTATTTTCAGTTTGTAGAGTTGTCTGCATATAATATATAGTTTAATGTATAAAATCAAGACCTAAAAGACTAAAAATTTGATTCAAGTGATTTTGTCTTTGTTTTTAAATGGGGCTGAGTCTATAATAATCATTTTATCCTATTGTTAGGCCTACAATACTTAAGAAACATTTGGAGAATAAAATATCAATGTTTTCGACTTGTCAACTTAATAAGACCATTATTCTATTAATTTTCAAATAAGAGAGGTCGTGAACAATATCTTGAGGTACCGAAAAATCATTGCTTTTTGTGTTCCAAGTTCTGAATATATGAATCATTTTTAACATTCAAAAGATTGTTCAAGACCTGTTTTTTCACCATGTTATTAACATATTGTACGATGACAATGTAACTTTTTTATATTTGTTAAAATAACGGTGATTTTAAAGCTTATTGCAAAAAACCAAAATATAAGTAAAGCCTGTAAGAATCTTTATGATTTCCGAAAACGCAGTCTGAAGAATAAAAATATATTATCAGATTTTTATTCTTGAAAAAAAAAATCAAGCACTTTTTAGATCATCAAGATTCAATATTATTATGTATAATTAAGAAATCATTGAAATGATAATTCATCGCCTTTACGTTACTTACCTCGTACGTAGCGAGTTAGTGATCTGATACATCTATTTAATATCTATATTTTTGTAAGACGAGCTTTAGGCATCAGGTATTTTATGCATAACTTAACATGATGGTTGAATCTCCTTGTTTTTGTCTCCAGTTAAGCCTAAAATGATTGCAGAAAAGAATTTGAGATAAGAATGGCAAATAGTAAAATCAATAATTTCGACAAGTCGTCAGATACCAAATTCTGATGAAATGTAGACACAATAAATTCATTTTCTCTTCATCACTAATAAGAGTGAAATTTTCAACTAATTTATAAGACGTAACAATCGCACAAAAATTATAAACTTGTGCGCTGTTAGAAAACTAAACGAACGGATAAAATTTATTTTCTAAATACGTGCAATGGTTTTATCGATAAAAAGATCGATATCCACTACAATATGCTAGTCAGTAAACGACCAATCAAGTACAATAAGTAATCGATAAAATGATTACCTTTGTGAAAAACGATTGACACTTTATGACTATATTTCACGGACTAAATTTCGGTTTAAATCAAGTCATTCAATATCAAATTTTCAAATACAATTTATAATTGAAACAATACGGATTTATTTTTGGAACGCGTTTTTATTGTGAACAAATTGTTTTACTTAAATGCGTTAAGTGAGAGATTTTTTTTAATCACGTTATAAAATGTATCGTATCGCGTATTATTTACATATTTTATTGATTGATGTTTAGTTTTTTAAATAATTTTATAGACCACTATTGTTATTTTCTTGTTCGATTTAATTTATTAAAATGTTTATTTGTTGAATTTACTTGTTTACATGCTAATTACTTCAATAACGAAAAAAAAATTTTTTAGATTAAAAGTACTTTTATACAACAGCACTTTTATATAATAAATGCACTTTTATTATGAATATGATTAATGATAATCGATGCTTACAGATCAACAGTGAACTACACTATGGATCGAGTTGGCATCTTTGGAGTGCAACAAAATTTTTAAAAGTTTTTTTATTTTTCCTAACTATAATATAGATTTTCTTACGTATTTAGTGTTTTATAGAATGAAATAACATCAAAATAAAAGTTTTAATGTAATTTTCGAACTTTCAATAGTTTTATATTTATTTATGAAAAATTATTTTTTGCGTTCGAATGATGAAAAAAATTTTTTTTCACAAACATCAGACTAATAGTACAGTAACAAGCGGACGACTAAAGCTAAAAAAAGAAATTAATATTTTGAAAAGAAAAAGATTTTTGCCTAAATGTTGTTTTATATAAAAGATTCAATTAAATACCTTCTTTATAGCTAGTGATCTAAGGAGCGCGGGAGTGCTCTGAAGGCAAGTATAGAAGAAACCTTGAGGGTCGACCGCGCTACATATACATTGAAATTGGTGCCGGAGTAAATAATACATTGAAAATTAGTATTAAATTTATATTTATAAGTTATTTTTCGTAGTAATTTTTAATAAGTTAGTATTTTATTATAGTTAAATATCTAATAACTACTTATCATTAGGTATGTACACTTGGTATTTATATTTACATCAAATTACATTTGTTTAATAGAAAAATAGTGATAAATAAAAATATTGAATATATTACAAACATCAAAATTTCCGTAAAACATTAGTTATTTTATTAAAAATATGATATTTGTTATGTTTTTTTTAGCATTAGACATAAAATATTACGTGGTCCTGCGTATTTTCAGCTTTAATCGCCCGTGAATTTATAAACAAATAACGTTAAGTAGGCTATATTTTTTAGGAAATCGATCAATCAGAGCGCGAATAAAAGCGTTATATTCAATTCGAAAATTTTATGCATGAGATGAGTATCAACACGTTCATTGCTAAACGAATCACATAACTTGCGAAAATAAGGTATATAAAAAAACTTTTTTCTGCCAATGTGTAAAGAATGGGTAAAAATCTTAATAGTCAAAAATATTTCAATTAAATAAAATTTCATTGTAGCAATGAATGTGTTAATACGTAAAAAATAGTAAACAAGTAGAAACAAATGGTTCACGTAAATGCAGCGCAACAATAGAGAAATAGTTTGCACTGCCACGCCAAGTGCCACCGACAATAAATAATCAATAATGATCAGTAAATAAAAGAAAGGCGTTTTCCCAAAGATATAATAAATATCATTAAGTACTGTTATTTTAAAATGTGGTACAGAAAAATACAATAATAAGTTATATAAATCAAATTGAATATAAGTCAACAAACTCATTGGTTAAAACAGGAGTAAGTATATGACATGGCAATTAACATAGCTCAAGGTATAGTAAAATACACTTTCTAAGGTAGTTAGAAGATGACATTGTTACCTACAAGAACTTTCTAAATTTCACGCAAAACGAAGGTAAGATACAGATTTATATGGAGAGAAATCGCTTTAAGGAGGTTCGTCAGTGTAATGGGTAGATTAAAAAGGTCCTGGAAACTTTTTAAATTCAATGGTTAATGTGAAATGAATATCCTGTTGAAATTTGGAATCGATTTACAATCTAGTATCCGAGAAAATCAGTATAAAAAATGAGTTCTTATACACGGGCACTTATGGAAGTATCTTGGTAAAACACAAAGCACTTAGGATGCGATTCTTTAAAAAAAATTAAGAGCGAATAAAAAAAAACTACAGGTAATATAGCAAATATATAGGAGAATGTTTATACGCAATCTGAATGCGATGGAAAACACCGATTTCGAGTACTGCGGCAAAACGTAAACATACGATCGAGTTCGTAGGCTACGGGAGGGGGCGCGCGGTGCGAGGGGTCAGGGGATCAGGGGACTCCCTCCCCACGTCCCGCAACTAGTTCACTGACAAACCTCCTTAAAGTCCGTTTGCGAATGCATTAATCCAGTCTTAGGGTATATGTTGTGAAATGAATTTTTTTTTTTTAATTTTGTCAACCGTGGCAACGCAGCATTCTACTAAGTCAATGGGTGTATTAGATTGTTGCGTTTTCAAATGTTTTCAAACGCAGACATTGGCTCAGTAGAATGCGACGTTGCCATGGTTGAAAAACTTTCTTTAAATTTTTCATTTCGCAACATTTTTTATTTGTTTACCCTTAAAAGAATGATAGCAGGAAGTAGTGAATCATTTAAAAACTCGATGTGATTGGTTATTTAAAAAAAAGCGCGAATATTTGAACTTTTTTTAGAATTGAAAATGTGTCTTAGATATGAATTTTGAAATTTTATAGAACTTCTAAATAATTAAAATAGAAATTGTGTTCAGAACCCCAAAAACATAATAGTACGCGCTAAGCGCGTTTGAATTTTGCTAGTGATACTAAATTTTACATGGACAAAAAAAAAAAAAATGATCGAAAATAATGTTAACCAACAAATTTTAAAAACGTAGAAAATAAGTTATTTTTTTATAGGAAGTTTTAGTGATGTAATTTTTTTATTTAGATAAAATTAAAATTAATTATAAATAAATATTTTAAAAATAATAACCATCAAAAATTGAATTCCTTCGATATTTATTATTTTCTTTCATCCAGTGTTAAAATAATCTACTTTTCTCATTTATAAAGCTATCTACTATTTATCTCCAATTTTCTTAACTTCTTTATAAAATATAGCTATGGAATAAAAAATACTTTACAAATTGATTTACAAACGGAAGAATAGCAATGGATGAATGAAAATCAGCATAGAAAATCAAGAGCACACTGCTCTGTGGTTTTGAACGTTCTATCATCTAGTAAAAGTTTAAGTCGAAATATCAAATGGTTTTTGCAAAAACTTTGAACAAAACAAAATTCATGTTGAAAGAGATGCTTATGGATCATGATGGGGCTGTTTAATACAAAAAAATGACTTGATCTTTTTTGTAATGCTTGAAAGCGACGTTTCGTCGGCTTGGTCTGCCGACCTCTACTAGCCGTAAGATTCGCGATGATTGTACATCGTTTAAAATGTTGACTCGTAGTTAACATTTAAAAATATTTAAAAAATTATATCGATGTAGAAATTTACCAAGTTTATGTAAATAAGGATAATTTTTTATTTTATTTTCATTTCAAGAAAATACTTTTCAGTCACGTTATAGTAAAAGTTAAAGATACAGAACGTGAAAGAAATTAATTATCTTCAAGTTGAAAATTAAAAAAAAATGGACTCCCTTATTTATTGGGCAACAGGGATGGCTGTTTAGCATCATTGGATGTCTTTTATAAAATAACCAAAACTTTAGCAAGGTCAGGTACAAAAGTTTTGTTAATAAAATCCAGATATCTATCTAAATACTCTTGGTTTTGATCAATAATCAAATGATGCAGATATAAAGTTCTAAAATTTTCAATCCAAAAGCTAAGCTTTTTTTATCAATAAACAGACTGTCACAATTCTTTTAAAATCAAATAAATAAAAAAATTTCATGAATATTTTGATATTTAAACAGTCAAACGTTAAAGTGTCGCTGAAATTTTTTTCTGGAGAAACTCCTTAACAGATTCAAAAGTGCATAGAAATTCCACTGAACAATAAGGTAAACGTTGATTTTGTCGTTAGATTGAGTAAGACTCGCTCTTCAGCTTTTGGCCAAAATAAGAAAATCTTCGGTCTCGTTGGCAGGTAAGTAAAAGTCAGTCAAAAATGTAGCTGCAGGCTTTCCCTTCTCATTTTCTTCGCCACCATAGTGGAAAACGACGCAAGCTGGGCGATCTTTAATGTGAATTATTACGCGAGTCGTCGCGCATCTTCACAATGGAATCGCAAAGAAATCGCGTTACGCTTTGCCAGTGGCGCGTGCAAAGCGTACTTTTGTTATAAAAAACGTTGCGACGTCGATTGTGGCGGTTTAGTTTTGAAACAGACGCATAAGATGTCAACGCGTTTTAAAAGTAAATAATAGTTTATAACAAAGTTACTATTTAAAATATTTATTCAAATCATTGATATATAATATACAAAGTAAAGAAGATATAAATACAGATAATTTACTCACAAACGTGCAGATTAAACATAATTTATAGATGTCGAAATGATGACGTCGATACAGTTTTTGATCTTAGCTGCATTTCTGGTTTGCAATGTTTTGGCACAACGTAGAGACGTTAACACTGTTTATGCCGAGGAAGAAGTTTCCCAGAGGCGATCCAACTCAATACTATCCGATATTGCTCACGAACTTATTCGTAGATCTTCCAGTTCAAGTCAGGTAAAATTTTAATTCTAATAATAAAAATATTTTATTCACTTCCAGTGAATTGATTGTCTGGGTTTTGTAATAAAATTGTGACGAAATATTAACGACACAAAACCCCAATCTGTAAAAACTTAAAAAGAGTATAAAATATTTTCAGGTTCTAAACTTGAATTTATCAAATCTTCTATTGTTGTTGGTCTTGAAAGCAGTGGTATATGGTGCTGGATATATTGGTAATCATGCTTTCAAAGGACGCGGAGATGTTGAAGGTAATCTCGTCCAATGATCTACAAAAATAAGTATTTTAGAATTTAAAAATGATAATTACTATTATATATAATTATTATCTTTACAATAAATAAATATTAATTTTTAAATATAACTATACTTATCTTTTCACTTCTTCACTTGAAATAGATCAGAAATACATCACTTTAGCCAAAATTTTATACTTCACTTGTTTTTCACATGTAATATACAAGAAATAAAATCATCTTCATAAATTAAAAATTTAAATATCGTTTTTCTTTGCAGACAATATTTTGTCTGAAGGAGAAGTAGCCTTAGCTCTAGGTTATTTAATTGGTGACACATGCCTGTACCGAGCAGCATGTGAAATTCCCCACACTGCAAAAGATTATCTTGGAGCTGCTGAGATGGTTTTTCAAACAATGAAATTGGTGCCGCAGTAAGTTATTTAATTTTATCCAAATGTTCAAAATCAAAGATTTTTGATTCTGATTTAATTAATTATTCTTTTTTATGAGTAACTTTGTCGTCGATATTTCATGTCAATAATTAAGTAGCATAAGTATTTCAAAAATTAGATTTTCTATAATAGACTCTCATAAGGTGATTTTCAAGTTAAAAAAAGATTTTATAACTACTAGAAATTATTAAAAGTAAAAACGAAATATTTCTATTTGACGAATTGTCCCAATCTGTCGGCGATGATCCAAAATTTCTTCATTTTTCTTCCAGATCTGTACCAATTGATGATTCATATGAAAGGATGATGAACGAATTTCAGAAAGCTATTGACTTAGGTTTAAAGGGTCAATGTCCTTCTGACTACAACTGTAAAAAAGATAGCATAAACAGGTTTTTACGGCCGCAGTGAAATAAACAGCAAAGCCAAAATTTGTAGAGTCAATATACACTATCATCAAACTTGATGTCGGTGCATAGATTTATTTTTGCATCAGCAATCAATCATTATTACAAACGTTTTGGTATTATATGCTTTTAATCTAAGCATTAGATATAAGTAACAATCATGTTTCGCTGAAAATCGCGCATAAAAATCTAGTGCCGTACCTATAAATGACCTTTAAAAATAAAAATGCGGGTGCTTTAGGGATGCAAACAGCGGCACCGACAGATTACGTAAGTTCATTTTTATCGTCGATTTTTTTTTTTTTTTTCAAATTAGAAACATTGTGTATGTACAAAAAGAAGACTTAAAAAGTAGAGTGAAAAATAGGGAATGAGAATTGATTATACACAAATATTCTCAAGGGAAATATACAATGTTGTGATTCGCGGTTTTTCTAGTCTACTTCAGGTCAAGATACACAGTGACTAAATGTAATTCTCATTGACTGCCCTATATAAAAATTATTTTTTCCTTAAATTACTCCTACTGTGATCGTTAAGGATCTGAATACAATATCGTTTAAATCAAATCTTTCAACTAAACCATGAATGGTTTTAAATGTACAGTTTCATCATCGCCTTTGTAATTGATTTTTCACAAAAATTGCAGTATTACGATTATGATTACGCGCAATATAGCGACATTTAGTGAGAGAGAAATTGATTGATTTTTTCTTTTTTACGTAAGCATCGATCAATTTCCCTCTTATGAGAGAAAAGAGACTGGATTAGCTCTTCTTTTCTCTCTAGTGACGATCACGTCGCCTTTGTTGGTTAAAATTGGATTGAAACCTGGGTCATATATACTTTGTTCGTGTAAGTGCACTGCCTCCATAAGTGGGATCCATCATACGATTCCAGTTCGTGTGGCCAACAACAAATCCAACTGCTCGCATTTTCTCCTGTTGTTTACGCTCTTCCAGATCAGCCCATCTTACCTGTGTAATAATGTTTGTTTTATAAAATAAAAGTAAATGATTTAATAATTAATAAAAACAATATTATTGAAACTTAATAAAATGAATAATAGAGCTATTTTATCAGTGTGTCTTTTAAGTACATTTTGAAAATATTGAATAGATCAATAATTCTAAGTTATCATGGTATCTAATAAGAAGTATAGAAAAGAAGGAATAATTATAAAGATAAAAAATATCTATATTTCTCTTTTTAAACTATATATTTTTATTTTTAAATATTTCTTTTTCACTTTAGAATCTCAATTAATAGATAAGGAAAACCACAAAATTTTAAATAAACGATTTTTTTTATAACACTTATAAAAATAATAATTGCTTTTATTACATTACTATAAGCGAAAGAATGTTCTTGCTTAGTGGATAAGTGTAGACAATAAATAAATTGAAGGAATTTATTACACTATTGTTTTCAATTTCTTAAGGAGAGGGTCTATCGCAAAATCCAAACTAATATTTTTGAATAAAATTGAAATACGTGATAAATAATGTATGTATTTTGGGTTTATCCACCTGCAGCCGATTTGGCGCAGTAAGTGACCTATATACCTTTTTCATACTCGCTTTCTAAATCCATACCTTCATTTTGATGATGCGAAACAACAGAGCGAACCCATCCGTCAAATCTCACACAGTGAGAAACTGCGGGTTTGCTGCTGCACTCGCTTTATCATCACCCGGTGCCCAAATATGTTTTAGATATTTATGTCAAATTTAATTTGTATGCTTAAACACCGAAAACATATTTAAGTCACCCAGCCAACACTTTGTTAATTGCAAAAAATAACCTAAACGATCACCGAAGTTGCATAAATTTCTCGCGGTCACCTATACAAGTACTAACCGCGCCCATCGTTACGTAAGGGCGTTCACTGGAAAAAATAGGGCTTTTCAGAATGAAATTTTAATTTTTGGTTTTTTTATATTTGATACAACCAGATCAAGTTTATTCGAATGAGGGGTGTCTTACAAAGTAAAAAACCTTTTTTTTAATACAAAATGACGTATTCGCGCTGATATTAACAATTAAATACCACTAACACATCGCTTCCATGGAAATTTTTATCTTTCGTTCAATTACAACGTACTGCGGCTCATTTTGTTCCTTATGAAATTTGAGTCACCACCGTTACGATATTGATGTATAACCGATCCGAAGGGCACTAGATCTCATTGTTTATCAAAATTCATACGATTTTACAAGATTTTCTGAGATCTGGCGAGGCTCTAATGAGCTATGCTACAATATCGTGACGAAGGGGTGGGGATAGGTTTTTAGAAAATATTTTTGCCGAAAGCTAAAAATGCCGAAAGGTTATAAACAAAGAAAAGTC
>UXGD01005802.1:0-13702 GCA_900474315.1 Torymus auratus
GTTGATTTTAAGTAAAAATGCTTCCATTTGATTAACATGTTAACCAACGAAGTTGGCCTATTTTCTAGCAGGGGAAGATCTAAAGTTTAGCTGGATTTTCTATGGGAGCCAGTTCTGTACAACTCTCATCTGATACTTAATGTGCACGTTTTAGTTTTAATTATGAGCAAGGATTCTTCAATATAAAATGATATATATATCATTTTTTCAACTTTTATAGCGGCATGTTACGATTACTATTTTCAAAATTCCTACTGAAGTTTCGAAACCCATTTTATGCGTTGATAGAGCATTTTCAATATTTTAACTTTATTGTCATTTTTATTTGGTACTGCTTGATGGATTTTTACGGGGCAATGCTTGAATTCTTTGTATTTTGTGCAGTTCTGCTTCAAATAGTTGCAATTATAAAAATTATTTGAGTAAGTAATTTTTAGGCGTATAAAATCAAAAAACAAAGGAAAACATCTTATGTTTGTGTTAAAATTGTGTTTGTGTTAAAATTAAGCAGTTTTAGCTGGTTTTTCATGTTTAAAAATTACTTACACAAATAATTTTTTTATATGCAACTTTTTGGACCTTAAATGCGCGAAATGTTGAAAATGCTGTATCTCTGTATAAAATATGTTTAGGAACTTCTACCTTGGCTTATGTGAACATAAATAATGTCATTCTACATTAACCTATATCATCAACCCAACCAAGTAAGTACTGAAAATACTCATCGCCCTCGTAAGTTTTCTATTTTTGAAAATCACAATAACACGTTTCTTAAGTACAATTACGATTAAAGTAAATGACGAGGTAAATAATGATAAAAGTAAAAAATGTCCGTATATATGTAAATACAAGGGTTTTTACTATTGCCATATTATAGCAGCTGTGTTTTTTTTCATTGTATTACATAATGCCAATGCATATAATGGATGATACTCTGTGGGCTTTTTTCTTTTCTAGATGACTAAAAAAAGATGTTCAACCTACGTTACTGGCCCACGTGTGCAGGAGACGGCTATTGAATGTTAATTAGCAAGTTCACAGCGCCCTCGGCGTGTTCTTACTATAGGTCTAAGCAAAACTAGAAAAACAACACAAATTCATGAGTACAATGCTCAAACGTGATAACTCGCCTACCGACAGACACGACACGCGCAAATCGTGTAAATGCGTGCTGGGAAATAATAATTTTCTAGCGCTGAATGGACCATCAGTCAGACACCTTTTTGTCTTCTCAAGTGAAGGATACATTTGACTTAAATGAAGCATTACTTTGATTGAATATTCGGAAAAATAGTCGCTTGTATATTAATAAAAGGAGTGGCGTTTCATTTATTTCGTAAATTGTACACAATATGATAGACTGAACAATTGGCTAAAAAGTGGCATATTTAATGTATGTTCAACGAAGCTAAATGTTTAATCAAACAATAAGCAGGCGGATCAAAGATTGTTGATATTTAATTAAAATTACATTTATAGAGTATTTCATCTAGAGTTATTATTTATGTAGATAAAATTAGAATGAGATATTACAATTTTTCGATGAATATGGCTAGATTCTAGACTAATTCTTCTGTGATTCTATCCTGTGAAGGAAACCTTCATACAGCCTTCAACCTTATATATATATATATATATATATCTAAGTCCAGCATCTATTTAGTCATCCTTTTCTTATCAGATATCAAATGATTTGAAAAGAAGTGTAACTGCGTAAATTCAAACTAATTTTAATATGTAACTGTTTAAAAAAAAAGTTAAAATTTTCAGTAAAGATATAAATATTTACAAGTTTAATTTGAATTTTACTATAAATTTCTATAGATGATAACAGAAAATATCACATTCAAATACCTGCTGATAATTTTTCTGTTCAAATAGAAATGTCATACTATACATCACGCCACTTTATCTTACCCTCTTTTTACTTACATCTGTTATGTATGTACAATAAAAACTACGCGTAACACAATCCATTTATATCCGTTAGCACTGACGATGTTTTGGAAATATTTTACTTTTTTTCTGAAATACTAATTAGTATAAACAAATTGCTTTGAGAGCAATCCATGGTTGAAAATGAAAAATAAAGTATCATACACTATTATTACAAGTATTATTAATTAATGATTTATTTCTATGAAAACTGTTAATGAAGTATTTTTTCATACTTATTAGAAGTCCATTTAGTGCTTTTATTCCCTTTACTGGACCAGACTGTTTAATAAACGTAGATTTCTGAGCTTAGTAGCTTTATCTCAGGGAATATTTATAACCAGTTATCGAAGAAGCATAGAGTTTTGTTGGGAATCTTTGATGTTATAATTATAAGGGTCTCTACATGATATCAATTATTTAAATAAATTTTTAAAGTTAGCCAACCCCTCCGCTTGTTACGCAAAAGCATCGAATTCAGATATATAAGGCACGTCTACTTACCCTTATATTTTCACCATCGCGTAATGTTAGCCCTGTATAACGAAGCTTGTGATTTAACGAACTCTACAATTTAGTTTGAGCAATGCATTTGTGAAAAGTAAATTCTTCTTACGTAATCGCCAAAAACAAATATGTTGATTGATTCTAAATCTTTTTAATCATTCTTTCAGGCCTAACTTGCAAGGTATTGATTTTATAGAAATCAATGTTGATATACAACTATACAAGATATACAACTTGAATATTTAAAATTTTTGTGTAAAATTATTAAATTCTGCTACGTAATGAGAGAAAAATGACTATTTTTATAGTGTGTTTAGTTGTTTTAAATCGCTTTATTAGACCTAACTTGCGAGCAATTGATTTTTTAAAAGAATGTATAATAGGAAAAAGTTTGGTGTAAGATAAGATAATTGTTTATAATTTCCGGAAAAATGAATATTTCTTTAACGAAACAAAGCTTAAATTTTAGCTTTTTAATTCTATCTACTTTTATATAATCTTCTTGATTTTGTACCATACATAATTGAAAAGTGACAGTAAATAGAAGAGACATCATTTTTCACCGAAGTAGAGAATCATTCATATTAAATTGACCGTATCTTAAGAAAAAGTGTTCATTGGATGGAATGTTTAGATATCAGAAATCGATTTTTAAAACTCCGTTAAAATCCGTTTCGTAGAGGGTGTGCACTCGCTCCTTGTAAGTGGAGTTGGAAAAAATGTAAATTGTATATATTTCATAGAAATAAATAGTTAATTGTATATTATATTATTTTTTACTTCGGCTTGTCCCCTTACGTATAGAGAGTCAGACAATGAAAATCAGAATTCAAACTCGTAAATAAATTATAAATTTAACTTGATCAAAAATAAGTATTTTTATTTATGGATGTTCCTCCCAGTACGACTGTGCGGAAATGCAATTCGAATACTTATTGTAAGCTTTAAAAATCAGAAATCGAAGCCAAATTTACGATGTTACATTATTTTATCAAAATCTTGAAAATTTGTGCCTACTATGTTTTTTTGCGTGATAATAAAAAATAATGAAACTGTAAATTTTGCTATGATTCGTGATGTTTAAAGTGTACAATATTCAGATTCCATTTCCGAACAGATGTACTTGACGGAAAAAAACAAGTGCGAGTGACAAGTTCGATACAGATACAAGTTTGTCGCCCAAGCGAAATGAGGGTGACGATCACGCGAACGTAGAATCATCGTACGTGTATTCAACGATATTTTTCGATACAGGGGGCATAAAAGCGATTTATGGCAGTTCTAATGCTAATTATAAACTAACTTTTGACAGGGACGATATCGATGCTCCTTGCGAAAACTAGCACGTTTTTTGGTCGCTTTACGAAGACTAGTACACTTCTGAAAACTGCATCGAAAACTAGCATAACTCACGACTTGGCGGCGAATACTAGTACAAGATTCACGAGTTTGTAACGAAAACTATCACCATTCGCGAGTTTGCGCCGAATAATAGTACAATTTGCGAGTTTGGTGGAACGTGCTAGTCTTCGACGCGAATCAATGGGGCGTGCTAGTATTCGCCGCCAACGCTGAAATAGACTAAGTAGGTAGTTTTCGTGGCAATCTGATTCGTGCTAGTTTTCGTAAGAGGCGTCGATATAGCCATAACATCCTTAAACTTAGAAAATTTTTCGTAGCTCATATTTCTATATTTATTTTTTAAATAGCAAAAAAATATACTTTTTTGTTGGATTTAATGAAAAGAGTATTTGGTTTGTTTTTTCTTTCTCTTTTCAAACAAAAGTTTTAGTTTTCATATGACGATAGTATTCTACTTTGTAATTATATTAGTATTAGCATATATATTCTACGCAGTAAGTTATAAATATACTTAATGTATTGCGAGCAAAATTTAACAAGTGTCTTTAAATCATCACCTAACGGAATGAATCAAGAATCACTCAAGATAAATATACGTCTCTAGAATATGTGTCAACAATTGGTAACAATATGAGTCAATGTGCTATCTGAAGAGCGGACTTCCTTTTCATAAGGGATACTCAAATTTACGTATTCATTATAATACAACGTAAAAAATTCAATTTAAAATAGTGCAGGAAACAGAAAATAAATCAAAATGTAACATGCGCTTATATTTATCGTCTCTACTACGTTAACATGAATTACTCTTCAAATTAAATCAGGTCAATAAATAATTGGTCATTTAACGAAGTAACGTGTAACGTGCTTCAAACTCCGTGCCCATAAATCTAGGTTTATCAATAATTAGACAGTACTTTTATCGCGCACCTCGATCTATCATGTACCGTAAGCAGTAGTAATCCAATCCAGCTTGAGTGTGTCCGGCGCCCGTCTCTCACACATGTACACGTGCGTTCGCACGTTTCAGATCTATATACGCACAGCAGCACTCATAACCATTTTGAATGAACCATTAGTATAATATATGTTTCGTTCGTTTCTCTTGATTTAGTTGTAAATTAGAAAAGAATAGAAAAGAAATCTGTTTGATTTTCTTAGCATTGCGCATTTATCTTTCCGAGAATAACGGATGAAAAAATGTATTAAAAATGTTTTTGACATCCGCATTTTGACCATTGTTTTTAGACAGTATATTTTTGCAAATATCAAAAATGCAGAGGCCTATACCCGGCAAGTCGATATCAGCGCTTCGTGTACTGGACCGTATCGTCCGACTACTGATCACAGACATTGAATACAAACACAATGTATTTCTTTTCTACTTCAGAATTCTGTCACAAAAAACTATTATCTATTTTAAAATAATTTCACATTAGCGCAGTATATCGGCAATGTGTGGCTCTGGCGCCTATAAGCCGATTATTGGCCGCACTATTTCCCATATCATGTCAACATAATGCTTAAAATTATATTATAATAATTATATTTAATTAGTTTTAATTTGTTTTAGCAGAAGCATATGTTATATTTTATACTCAAATTAATTGTCGATACATTACACTTAAGAATTTTATTTGCGATGGATTTGGCTCAATATAGAACAGCCTGGTAATTAAAATTAGACGAGTATCTGGTACAAAATTCGTTCCGATCCGTCAAAATTTCGCTGAGATAATCATGTTACTTGATCACATACATACTTACAGATGTACATACATCCCGGGAAACGCTTAAAATGTTCGCTTTGACGATATGCTCCCGAGATACGGTCGTGCTTAAAAATTATTCAATTATGCTAATAGCAAAAATTTTACATCACATTTTTTAAAAGAATGGTAATGTTTGACGAGATATAAATAACTTATTAAATAAATTTTACTTTCAAGTGGTACATTTATTCGGTGTTCAAAAGATAAATATGCTTATAAATTGATAAATGTATGTAAATCATAGATTGATTTCGATATAGAGATAATGGTATTATATTACTCAAACTATCAATACCATATTTTATAAAAAAATTTTTCAATCGGCAGTCACATCCGTAATAACGAAATTCTATTAAATTATTCTACATATACTAGTGTTTTTCATTCTTTGCTAGTGATCGATTTCCGCTATTAAAACTTCATACTTTTATTCCGTTCCTCCAAGCTTATCGAGCAATAGCCTGACGAACATAATTCGCGCAGCAGCGAATAACTCGAAGAGATGCGGAAGCCCAGAAAGACGCATGCTTGCCTTATCGATGTCATTATAGCTTGTAACAACGTTGCACGCGGAGCATCGCATCGCTCCATCGTCGTAAATAAAGAATAATTGGGGAACCATATATTCATTTGTGAACAGGCTTATGGCATTTGACACAATACAGCAATTATTTTACTGCGTGCGGGCTTCCCGATTTTGTCAAATATAGAAATCACCCATTCAATACAAATAGTATGTGTACTTTACGTGACGATTAAATATTAGATTATTTCATCAGATTAAACCATTCCGACGTTAGAAGTGTGACTTTTGTAATTTTTCATTTTACTTGTTTCACAGTTAAACTCCTTCTTGATTTCGTCATATTGTTTCTTTACGAAAAGAACAATGCGAGATATTTAGCGTAATATTTAACAACCTGATACTTGCAATGCAAAAAACAATTACCTAATATTACACGGTTTATAAATATTTTACTAAATGTATTATATTAATTATAAATAATTCTTGGTGTGGTTAATTGTGTTAAAATATGGCACACAATGATATTTTGAATATCAAATCTTTGCGTAGAAAAATTTATTTACGCAGCTAGTGAATCATTGTACAGCTGTTAGTTTCACTTAAAAAATCAAAACATTTCTCTTTAGAATAATCCGCAACGCTTCCTTTTAACCGCTTTACGGTTAAAAACGGGCAATAATAGACGAGCGCGCGTCATCAAGTTTTTTATTTACAAGAGAACAGGTATCACGTGCCATTCTTCCATCTCTATCGGCGTTTGCGCGCTTTTTATCGAATCAATGACCGCGGCTCTTCTCAATGAACGCGTCACACATGCTCGTACAATTGGCCTTCACCGTCTGATTGTACGATTCATTATTCACGCTTGCTTGCTTCACTTCATTGCAAAGACTTTGCGTTAAATATATATTTCATATAATTGACAAAATTTGCTCTCTTCCTCGACAATGGCTGGAGATACGTATGTTCAAGCACAATATCATGTTTTGAACGTGTGAATTCAGCATGGATTAGAATTTTGTATAATCAAGCGACTGTCACGTGTGAGATCGAACGATATGGTATTATATTAAAAACACATAGGCATCCTCTTTTTCTTGGTATATCTGTGGGTTCCAGGTAAAATGACTCAATCATGTTTTTGAAAAATTTACATTTTTAAGGTTTACGTTGAAACACTAGATCGATTATGAATGCAAGTTGCGTTTAGAAATTATGTTCACTTACAATTAGTGTAGTACTCGGTATCCTTTTAACGATTATATTAGACGTGGTTGGTTATTTTTTTGTGAGAAATAGTGCAATGTTTAGGCTTGATTGGTTTTTGCGGGAACGTGGACTTAGATCGTTTTTTGGCTACTCTATCACCTCGCTGCAAATATAAGCTATTAAATACCCGCCATGTCTATTATCGTAAAGAGACTCATTGAGCTCGTGATTATGAACAGCGATGACAAAATGCGGAAAAGGCCTTTTCATCAGTTGCGAAGATTTTAGATCTACTGCACCATGTAAAGTAAGGATTCTCCAACTCTTTTTCCGCTGTTTGGATTCGCAACCGGGCGTGAAACCAAGTGTGTATAGGTAGAGTAAAACAAAGTAATATTGAAATGGATTAAATCCAAGATTGCAAGTCTTTATCGTCGGGCGAGCCTTCGCAAGGCATGTTATTAATCGTTTTATTTGTCACCATTTTTTAATTGACCTCCTAAAAGCTTTTATTTCCAATATTATGTGTATTACAATAGAAAAAGGTTATTTTCGAATCTTTAAATATTTGCAATATTATAGAAGATGTGCAGTGTTATCAGTTGCAGAGTTTTAAAATAAATACTCAAATCATATGAAAACAAAGTTTCTGTTATAAAATAACGTATTTTTTTTAATTAATATGCAATATTTAGTCAATTAAGAGTATTGAATAGTGATTGATGTATAAAACCTGGACTTAAGTTGTTTTCCAGAGAACAATTTTTAACGAACGGACTTAAGACGTTTTGCACTTACTAAGATCATTTTAGACTTGACTAAGTCTTCCCTTACAATTTTGCTTATTTTAACTTTACCACCAGAATGAGATGTATTTAAGCATACACAATATTATGTAAACTTAACTTTGAGAATACTTAGCTTGATTACGAAGAATTATATTTTCTTAATAACTAACGTACGAAGTGCCCAAATATCGTAAGCATGATTAAGCTTTATGTTACAGATAGTTTAATAATATAAACACACAATAATAACTGCCAGTATAAAATCTGAATTTAAAATATTTGTTTGACATATACCTATGGAACTATTATATACTTTGATGAAAAATTTCTGTTTAAAGTACCTACATGATACCTTTATTTTATAGCGTTACCATAAAAAAAAATTATAGTATGAAAATCCATCAGCTTATACTCGACAAGTAAGAAAAATAAACAGAATTATTTATATTTACAGTGATTCGTAATTAACTAGACTATCTCTTTAAGAACACAACATTTAATTCTGTAAACAAATAACATACATAATACTTTTCCCATTAGCAAGCATTTTATATTTTTATAATAATCATGATATGATATCTCAGTGAATGATCCAAGCACAAAGTTGTATTAGAAGCGTCTATAAGTTAAATCCTATTTTCTCATGAAAATACAGTAAACGTTAGTTTAAAAAAAAAAATTCATCAGAATTATATTTTAAATATTCAATATTTATTCTAGCCTACTTCTCGTCTTCATTACAATGATAGAGTAATTTTGAAGAAAAATCTTGACTGTGATACTAGCGCGCCTGCACGCGTATAAAAATAAATTGTGCCCACCTCAAAGCAATGAAAGGTGACAATGGGTGTCGCTGCATGGCTGACCGTGCGATAAAAAACGGAATTAGGAAAACGATTATATAATAACGTACCTCAGCGAGGTTTCGTTTGAAAATGTAATTAACGCACCTAGCAGAGGTAGAGGGAGGGAGGGGTGGAAAAAAGGAACAGTCCTTAGCGACAGCGTGGGCTAAGCGTCGATAAGTTTTGCCGATATTTTTTGCCGCGCACCACTCGTGGGGGAAATATTAACCAATAGCTTCCGTGATTCGTGCGCGTCGCTGCGCTGCGAGAGGTTGCATAACGTCGTAGGCCGGGCTCGCCGCGAGCCTCTTGCCGAAATCGAGTCTATCGGCTGGAACCGCGGCGCGCTCGGTGAAACTCGGTGAAAACGTCTCGCTGGGCTGGATCAGGTCGCGTCGTCGATAATTTATTTATTACGAGTCACTCCGCTCGGACACTCACTTGATCTCAAATTGGCGGGAAAAACGCAGGCTGAATAGACCGGCGAAAAGTCTCCAACTACTTAGGAGTAAGATAGATTCTTTACCGATTAATAAGAGTTTATATATTTGTACATTAAACATTTGTACACGATGGAATTTTTGGCATTGTCGTAGAGTTATCAAGCAAGAGTTTTCATAAATTGTTATCCTATAGTAGAAAGCACGCGTATACGATGTCCATTATTCACGCGAAACGCGAAAGACTGTGAGAGAGGTCCGGTTCGGCAGGCGGAATCTCTGCCTTGCCGGGTAAATGCAAACAAGGCGCTCGTGCGTGTACACCCCGAAAAAGAGAAACGACGAAGCTACTCTCGCTCTCCCGCGCGCAGGACCGTTTAAGGAAATCACCACTCCTTTCAAACGGCCTGCTCAACGCAAGAGCGGCCAAAAGAGAGAGAGAGAAAGGTACAAAAGAAGAGTAAGCTGGAGGACGCCTCGAGCTCGATCGTGCATAGGAAGAGAGATAAAGAAACGAAAAAAACTTATTAAAACTTGAATGCGTTATTTATTAACACTGTGCATAAAAACTTGCACAGGTTAGACTGCTTTGTCGTTAATTTACGAAGAGGGTTTGTAACGGTACAGTGAGAGAATATTTTTGTTGTTTTGTTGTCATTTGTATCCTCTTGGTTGTAAAAGTTACGTGAGGTATTATGACAACGACTATTTACATTGTTGGAGTAATTTAAATAAGAAATTTTTTTAATTCCAACTCCATTATTACGAATGAAACTATATACATTCTGTTTAATATATTAAAACCGTTTCTGATTGCATACCATAGTGCTAAACACTTTTCATTATGATGTAATTGAAATTACAATTTTAGCAGCCATAATATATTGGATATAGATAAAAGTCCTAATGCAAACATTGCTATAGCTAATCATGTTGAATGTGATTACCAATCGATGAAATAAATTTATTTTATAAATGTTTAAAAAGTAACATTTTAAGCGTAGTTTATATTAATATAAGCATTTTGCAACGACATAGAATTAATTTTCTCCGAAAAAATTAGAACCACTTGAAATAAATAAGATTGTTATTTGTTTGTTTTTCAAGTTATCTTTTCCTGTAGTTAGATCATTTGATCGTAGCAATCGATCTACTGCACGTCACATTTGAAGTGCTTGAGGAAGACGTAAACGATCGAGCGTTGGAAAACCGGCGAAAATTGCCCAAAAATAGTCATCGGGAAAAGCCGTAGAGAGTGAGCGAGAGAAAGAGGAGAGGCTCTAGCTCCAAGTAGAAACAGCAGGCGCAGCGAGGCACGTTAATCGAAGCGAAAGGAGGGCCGAGCGAAGCGAGCGAGT
Organism: Torymus auratus; assembly: GCA_900474315.1. Classification (NCBI taxonomy): domain Eukaryota; kingdom Metazoa; phylum Arthropoda; class Insecta; order Hymenoptera; family Torymidae; genus Torymus; species Torymus auratus. Next base: position 10,743 of record UXGD01005802.1, read on the forward strand.
AAGAGAGAAGACCGAAACCGGTCGACTAGACGCGATTATATGCTTTCAGGAAGAATGGGTGCGAGATAAGGCGCGCATGCGCGTCTGCAGTCTGGAAGGGAAGAGAGCGAAGAAGCTTATAAGCTATAGGAGAAGCGCCTTACGTAACGATTCTCTCGGAGCAGAATCCGCCGCGCACGCGCTAGAGAGCTCTTATATACACGATGAACCGAAAAAGAGCAGCTCTCTGAAGTTTTACCATGGGGAAGTTTATCAATTTGAGCTACCTATGTCTGAGCGAGGCTGCCTTTTGCCCAATGAGTATCGTTAAAAAGTGAGACGATCGGATGTGAGAAAACTTTCGATGGTTCCTTATGTCATTGTACCAATTTATATACAGGTAAATAACGTATTCATCTTTTTACTTATCGAAGCAGGAAGCGGGAAATCAATTATGTCAGTGAAATAATGTAAATTGTCAAGAAGGAGGAGAAATAATTAAAATACAGCAGAAGTGATATATAGGCGCAAGTGTTCATTTGAAAGCAAAATTTTGACGGCAGCGCGTCAGTATAACAGACGATGATGAACGCATTAGAAAGTGAGGAGCCAGCTAAACTTGTGACGAGTAACGATGATAAGGAAGTACTTGTTGTTTTGAGTTACAAAACGGACCATTAATTTTTTAGAAAAAAGAATTCGAGAAAGGAGAAAACAAGCGAATTCTTCCTTTCTTTTGCCAATTTATAAAATAGTCAAAAAGGAAAAAAAGGGATAAACAAAAATGAACAAAGTTACTCAACTAAATAAAGTGAGTCAATCGTGAGGTAGCGAGCCACGCATGCGTTTGAAAAGGCAGGAATGCGCGCAGAGGTGAATAGCGCAGCTCTGCAGAAAGGAAAAGGACGGCCGCGGCGTCGCTTCTCCTCTCGTAGATCAACAGCGCGCGGCCGTATACACATATCCATACGCATATAAGTACGTGCAGGCGCAGAGAGGGAGAGAGAGTCGCGTGCGAGAGGTGAATAGCGTCTCTGTCTCGCGCGCGCGAGAGTGAGCGCGAGCGCATAAGTGTGCCAAGGTGCACTTCTCGAGAAAGCCGGACCGACCGGACCGGCCTGCGCCGCGACTGCCGCGAGTGAGCGTATTAGAGCCCGGCTCTCGCGCTCACTTCTACGTAGACGCGAGTACTCGCCTCCCTTCGTGCGGAGATACAGCTAGATACAGCTAAGACGAGGCGAAGATGCATAAATCTACCCAGCTCCTTTCAGCAATTTCGTCCTTTTCTAGGCTCCAATTGGACACATGCTTCCAAGCCCTTCCCTCTGGCAAAGCTATACATATTATATGGCAATTATAGCTGCATGCGTCAGATGTAAAAATTCCATACTACCATGAATTTCAAAAAGGCTGCAAAAAGTCGGAGGAGAAACAGTAAGAGCATCGCTCTGAAATTAGCGTAACGATTATTTTATCCTCATAATCGTTACGCTCGTTACGCTCGCGCGTTCTCCGAGTATGACGACATCGCGCGGCTGCTGGAAGAGAGAGAGCTATATAGTCGGCGCGTGCGCGGATCGCGATAAGAGAGGCTCGCGCACGCGCGGGAATCCTAATTAACACCTCACTTTCCGCATGTATATACACGCCTGCGCGGCAGACCTAATGAGGATCTTCGCTCGCTTGCCTCTTTTCGCCTGGGAAATCACCGAGGCTCCCATTAATTAGTTATTAGAGAACGTTTAGGTACTGAGAGCGTATTGTGTGCACCGAAAAAATCCCCCTCCCCGCAGCTGACTAATGTCTTTCTTTTTTCCTTACTCCTTCCAAGTGTGCCTCGACTCGTGGACACGTAATTATTCGGAGGTTAGATAACGAATTTTAGGCCAGACTGCGGATAAAACGCGCCCGCGAGTAAGTGGTCCTCTTGCATAACATGGCTCTATGATTTTAATTGAAGCATATAAGCGCTTTTTTGGGTACACACGAAATTTCATTCGTTACCGTACGCATCGATTATGTAATAACCTAATTATTACTTTTACTTGTATTCGATAACGCTTAATGCTTACGAACACGCTTAATTTAAAGAACCGTTACAAAAGCCAATGTGTCAGTGTTATTCCAAAATTAAACTTTAGATTACTAATTAAGGTTATTTCCTATAAATTTTAAATTAACATTTTACTCAAAATTACCCATCTCATTCGCGCAAAACTATCGTAAAACATTCTTTTTGGTATAATTTTACAAGGGGAGGGCTTTAAGGGTTGATATAATCTAATATTTCGTAACATGCCCTTTTTCAAATGTATGAGTGTAAAATATTTATAAAAATATTTATAGTTGCTAAAAAGATGATTGTTTTTGAGCATTTTTATTCATTAGTTTTAAAAAAAATTAAGTATATTGAGATTGAGTTGTTCGTATAACAAGAAAAAGAACGTTTAAATATCAGAACAACTTCAAGGTGCTGGAAATCTTTTAAATACCAGAAACCGACCCACAAGGCTTAATAAAATCACTTTCTTAAAGCTGAGAAAGTTATTCTTCTGGATTTTATTGATTAACTCTTTGATACACTAAATCTAAATCTGAAGTGAAAATAGGGTTTCCCATGCCAATGTTTCGACAAAATATGTCAAAACTCGGACAGAATACTACCAGAATTCTTTTCCCTGGTTTCCAACTGTTCATGACAATAAAATGGCATTTAAGGCCATGTAATACCGTGAATTTCAATATTTTTTAAATCAACATTCAAACCTTTATTTGGAAAAATACGAACGTCAAGCGTTTCGTAAACGTAAACACTATATTCAGAAATTTCTGTAAGTGATTCTACCCTGGTGGAAATCCAAAACATTTTATAGCTAATAACTGGCCATTTATATTAGACACTTACTATAAAATGGGAATTTCTCTTGTCCAGTTTCTAGCTCTCGATGAAACGCTTTTTCTCCCATTATTCGGTCATTTAA
>UXGD01005803.1:0-13702 GCA_900474315.1 Torymus auratus
AGTGTGCCTCAAAATTTTTTTTATTTTTTTTTTTGGAACCACTTTTTGACACTTTCTGCTGAGAATTGCTCATATACGCGTCATCCTTTTCATCAATTTTAATTAAAACTTGGCTCTGTAGAATCCCAGCTCTACTGCTGATTACAACTAAAGTGTAACGAAAATGAAAAAAAAAAAAAAAAAAATTCAAATTACGTAAGTACGCGAAAATTTTTGTAAAATGTTGTATAAATTTTAATGAAAAGTTCTAAATTCAGTTTACAAGCTACTACATGTAGGTTTTCTGATTTACGGTCGCATATTCTTTACGAGCGATAAATTTTATCTCAAGTAACATTCTCTCGTCACTTTACGCTTGTATTGAAAAGACTAATTGTTTCCATAGTAAGTATATACTCCTGACAGATTTATTTATTGAGCGTAATAATTAGCATCGCGTCGCCGGCGTAAAATAAGCTTTTATCGTTTCTATTTATAGAGTACCGCAATGATTACACGCCCATTCGATTAAACCGTAATACTATATACCGGCTGTGACAAAGCGTTTAAGTATTTATAAAATGGCAAAACCTTGCAACGACCAAAATAACTTGTCTCTCAGCTGTCGCACGTGATCGCGTATTTGTCACCACTATCCAAACAGCGGCGATACAACAGTCGCTCTCTGTTTCCTCTCTCTCTCTCTGACACGTTTATTATCTGCAGACACTGTCTGTATATTTAAACACATATTAACGTCCACTTATCCGTATATAACACATCTTGCGTTCCTCGATGTAACTATATATTCTCTCCGCACGCCTCATCCATATTTATTCCACTGTATTTAACTCGGCTCGACTTTATTTTATTCCAACGAGCCACCTTTCCACCCCTTTCGACCACCTCGCTTTGTGAGGTAGGAGGGGGAGCGTTAATCACCGCTAAACGGCGGTCTGGTGAATTACCGACTCCCGCGCGACGGCCGAAAAGGAGCCAACTAGACTCGCGCCCCATTTCTCCATCGTCGCGCGGGCTTCGCCGCTATACCGCCGGAATAATTCAACGACATAGACGGCGACGCTCACCTCGCTCTCCCGCGCTATTTCACCTTGCACACAGGCTTTTCCCTTTTTCCGAGAGCACACGCGCTAGAGAGTCACGGTTAATTCGTCTTTGGAGCTCGCACCAGCGGCAGCGAAAGCACAATTATAATGCACAACAGAAGCGGCCTCCTGTTTTTAATGAAATTCTACGCGCGTTGCAACGCGGAGAGAGAAGAGGGGGTGTGACGTTTACTTTTTCTCTTTTGCACACGCTGTCTGTGTGTGTGTGTGTGCGGGACCTTGTTGACGTTGTTTTGTTGGTTTTTCTTTGGTTGGCACGCGTGGAGTTTTCAAATTTTTTATTAATAAATGTGGCTTTCAAACGTTTGAAGAGGGTTTAATTTTTTGGGATTAGAGTGTGGAAGAGTAATGTTTGTCGTGTGTGCAAGCGAGATGGAAGTAACAATATTTGGGCGCGCCCGAGAGTGCGCGGGTGCATACTGAGTCCGATATTAAATTCTGAGGATATTTTATGTAAGAAAAGCAAATCCAATGTCCAATAAATGCTTTCCAATATAGTTCACGTGTATAATATTGTAAGAAGCAAGAAACAATATCGACGAAGAGATATAGAGCGGTTATATCTGATACATTGTTCGCTGTAATTGTTATGATGATTATTTAATCTTTTTGTAATATTTAAATGATTTGAAAAAAAAGTTGTATATATAGTTTTTATTATTTAATATACAAAAAATATATGAGATTTCTGCGTTTGAAGTTAAAAATCCGGTTTTATATTTCACAAAACGCACTAATTTTGCAGGCAAAGAGTACTTATATTTATAACGAGAAAAGATTTATGAAAGCCGTTAACCCTTTTTACGCTTGAAACATTACCAAGATAAAGTTCACCTGCGGTTTTATATCTATCCTAGAAAACATAAAAAATTTCTATTATACGTCAACATATCTACGTAAAAAAAGTCTTTTGGAAATGTATAAAGTTTAATTGAAAAATCGTAAAAATTAAATGCCAAAAACGTATAAATCAATTTTCCACAACGCCGCGGAACATTCCCCTCGTGCTAGATATATATTCGTAAAAATTTTACGGATATTGAAAAACAATGCAATGGGATATCCATAAAGTTTATTTTCACAAATAATAATCGACGCTATATATTCTCCGATTTATTCGATCTGCCTGAAAAATACGTTATTTCGGCAAGTAGGTATACATAGAAAAAAAGACGAATAAGACCGCGTATAACACTCGAAAAGTGTATATATATAGCACCTATACTTAATAATATTTAAATTTTATTCAGCGCTCAAGAGGCTGCGCGTTTGTAAATCCACGCTCACGTCAAAAAGTGAATGGACTTTTATATATACGATGTGCTAACTTCTTTTTTTCTCTTCCTCTCTGGGCTCCGCGTCCAGCAGTGTTGCACTGCATAGAAAGCAGAGAAAGCAGAGCGAGCGCGCAGCATTGTAAGACAATTTTGAGAGCGAAGTGCACACGAGCGCTCGCTCTCGCGATAACGATCAATCTCGGATGAGGTCTGTTTCGCGCGCTCCCTCGCGCTCTCCTTTTTCCTGGACAAAAGCTAAGCCGCGACGTTTATCACCGCCTCGAGTGAGATAGAGCGCGCCTCTCGGAAGGAGATACGCCCACGCCTCTCGCGTATACGGATTTTTGTCGACGCGAGCGCGATTTTTGTTTGCTCTCTCTCACGGCGACGACTTCCGCGTGAACTCTGCGTGTGTTGGCACGAGATTCTTCTTTACTTTGCGCGGCGATATAGTTGTGCCCCCCCCCCAGGATGATTAATCTTGGTAAACAGAAGTATGGCGGGAAAATTGTGTTGACTCGCCTGAGCGTTATTGGATTGTTTTCTATGAGCGATACGTCGGATGATTGTGTTAGTGATGGATTTCGAGTTAAAGCTAGTATTTACTCAACAATTGATCGTTTGTTGAAAGCTCGCCGAATGTTTGATTAAGAGTATTCGATTATATAGCGTAGAGAGTATTGATCAAATTATTATTATTATTATTATTTTTCGTCTCTTAATTCACGAATGTTGTTCTTTTGCTCATTTAATAGTGTTAATAAAATAGTTTGTAATTTCTGTTGCAGGTATGATTCGCAGAATTCTTTTGCAGTAGCTAAAATGATAGAGACTTTTACGTAAGTTAATTAATGCATGTTAATAAAGTTCACGAAGAGCAGAGCCTTTGTCTGCAGATCAAATTAAATTGTTCTGAGCCAAGGAAGGAAAATAAAAATATATACCGAATGCTTTCAAAATTAAAAATACTTTTTTTTTATGAGACATGAAAACTAAAGTAATTACAATAAGAGGTAAAAATGGAACACGGAATAGTTTAGATTTTCTGTTTACCTTTGACGACGAAATAGAATATTAAATTTTTGTGAACAATATGTGCGCTCGAAGCTTTTATCGCTGAAATACAGCGAAATAATTTTTCAGAATTTTATATAGTTCGGAGTAAAATACTAATTGTATAACGAAAATTTTATATGCATGTTATTTTATGCTATGAAGCATCGAATTCGCGGAAATATCAATATAAGCGAAAAATATTAAAAATTCTTTAAAAAGTTATCATGAACCATTGAACAATGTTATATTGATTTTTTATTTCGGGCTATCGTAATATTCTGCGAACGAAAATAAACGCTTCATATAACAAAATGATTCTGCATTTATCTCAACAATTCAATTTGAAAAAAGTGACTTTTAAAGTTTTATCTTATATGAAAAATATCGGGGTTTAACTGTAGAAAACGAGCCGGATTTTAAAATATAACTTTTATCCCAAAATATAAGTATTCGACTCGAAATATATACCGAACCGAAAAACAAAATCATATTCCCGGGTAAAACTATTATCTCCGCAGTACCATAATCAAGCCACCCTCATCACTCACGCCACGTTTTCCAATAATCATCATAGCAGCCAGCAAATCAAAATCAGCACCTTCTCATTCCCGCTCCTTCGATCCGCTGCGCGCGCGATGTCACTATACCGCGTGCGCCCCACTGGCACAGGAAAAACAGCCCCGCGGCATCGGCCCAGATATGTATCGTCCCGCTTTGGAAAGATTGCACGCTGGCTGCTTTTTCGACCACATTGACCGAGACGGTAATCTCGGCCACTTCTTTTTCGGGGGGTATGAGTTCGCCTTAAAATTTTCAGCAGACGCGCTAGCTTCATATCTTGCTCATCTTCAGCGGGGAAATATTGCGCCGCGTCGAGCTCTAAAAAATGACTTTCCGACCTGCTGCGGCTTCCTTCTTGGCTTCCCGAGATGCGCCGGTGCGCGTTGATCGTAGTAAACATCGAGAGTTATTTTGGAAGGAGGGAAAGAGGTGCATGATACGGGCTGGTGATTGAATGTATCAATTTGTTTCGGACTGGATATTTTCAAAGAAAGTACTAGTAATATCCAAGATTACAAAATATGTAAGGAATCTTTTCATGTTTGTGGTTGGAAAAATACGTCTTTTAGAATTTTGCAAACCTTTGATCTGTTATTTAAAAATGTTGTGTTAAGGGCGAATATTTTTTAATTTTAAAGAGTCAATCAAAAAGAAGCATAACAACGTATTATCCGAAGCACCGTATATGTTGACATAACTAAAGATTACGGTTTGTTAGTTATTGTTACCATGTATAGCAGAAAGTTAGTAATGAAACTTTAGAAGCATTCCGTGCGATGGAGAAGTTTACGTAAATGAGACTGTAATCGAACACTTCCTCGTTTCAATATTCTTTTGTTCTCGCTTATCTTACACATCTGGCTCGAATTCCGAGTGCAAAAGTAAACTTTTGTAACTGTAGTGAAAGCAATCAAAACATCCTCATTCGAATTCAAAAAGTATAAACATAATTTCCAGTTGATGCCTTAGATAATAACTGGAGCAAAGCTGGAATATTTTTCTATATTTTCTTTCAGATTAATTACTCGGAAATATGTATAATCGTTACAAATAGACCACAAAAGAAAATACTCGTAACAGCTCACTCTTGTTATTATAGAATTTTCGTTATATAAACTCATGATTGGCATAAATTTAGAGTATGTTTACCGTTTCATCGCCTCTCAACTAAAAGACAGATTTCGTATTTGACATAATATCGATGTATATTTGCATCCCATCCCGCTCTTCGATTCACCTTGAAATAACAAGAAAAGCTCTCGGATGATGAATTAGCGGTCGGGTGGGGAACGAGGCTGCACGGCAATCTTTCAATTTATCTCATAAGCATTCGCAACACATACATCACACGGCGCGGGCGCAAAAATCAATGCCTCGCCCCCGCCGCCGTCATAATTCACTCGACTATTTCGTATCAGCAGCCACGACTGCGCACACACACACACGTGTGCTCCTCTCCGCGTTCTTTTTTGCTCTCAACTTCCTCCCGCGTCTGCTCTTCTCTCTTTTTCCACTGCCTATACCTTTCCGCGCTCCACTCGTACATGTACGCGCTGTTTTTATCCTTTGCGTCCGCGGCTTTTGTTTAATTAAAGCCCCCTTCCCTCACGTGTCGCCCAGACTCATGCGACGTTTCTCATTTTCATCTCTTTCCCATATAACCCCGCCCTCTCTCGACGCGTCGTTCTTTCGCTACTCTTCCGCTTCCGTTGTACTTTTGTCCGAGGCGGAGGAAAGTTCGCGGGCGTGCGAGTCCCCGGGGCGTCGCCACTGCCGCGCGAACGCGACGTGATTTCTGATTTTGGCTGGGAGAGTATAATATGCGCCGGGATACGCATACGTTATTGGCTGGAGTAAGCGAAGGAGGGGCTGGCGGCGGTCTGTATCATGGATTTTCCGAATTGAATCGCGCGGTCTCGGCAACTTTTTCAAAGTGAAATGTTGCTCTTTGAAATTCATATTTGGCTTGGATATATACGAAGTTGGGCGTGCTGTTGTTCTAAGAAGTTCGGGAAAAGTAACGAATTTTCTGTTATTCGTTGACGAATTTATTGACTTATTTTGTTGAGTAGCTTGTTGGTTTCTTCTTTAAATGCTGAATCAGTTAGCAAATGTTCGCAAGTGTATACGTTTCTTGTAAATTGATTAGTGGCGAATCATAAAATTACCTGAAGTTCTTGAGATCGAATTCAAGCTGGCAAAGTTTTAGCGAGGTAATGGCTGTTCAATTATTAAAGAAGCAGCTTGAAAAGTCACTATAACTTTGTCTTTGACGACACTGCGAGTCTAGTTTAATGTTTAATCTTATTTCGAACAATTTAATATTTAATTACATTGTTACATTATGGTGATGATGTATTTTACGATCTGTAGTTGCCTTTATTAATATTACCTTAATGCTTATTACACTTGTTTAATATATCCATTTGAAATATTTTTCATTAATGCTGTCGACATTGTAAACACGACTGTTCATATCCACTGAGAGAATTTGTGTACGTGTACGTTTTAATCTGTCGAAATAATTATATTATATATAGACACTTCTATACAGAATCTAATACTTTTAACGTACCCAACACGAAAACCTGACAACCGCGCTACCGAAATCATATCTTTTGGGGTCACAATTTTCACGGTAATAATTTTGCAAGAATTTTCCTCTCAAAGAAATTTGCTGCGTTCCAAAATTGAAAATTTCGCGGCTTAATTATACGCGAGCACTATAGCACTCCTGTCCCGTAAATGGATTATGAATCATTGCAAGTGCGTACGTGGGGAGCGCAAGAGAGAGATATATATATAGGAGCGCGCGCAAATATTCGATCGCGGCCCGATGCAGGCGCTATACTCCGCACGAGCGCGCCCGCCGACCGCATCGGAAATCGGATTATCCTCGCGTTCTCTTCTTTTCATTCGATTTGTTGTACAGCTTCATCTGGTTACGCTTTAGAAACAAAGGAATCCCATGAAAAAGTGATCGGCGCGAAAGGATGCCCCCCGCAATGGCCCATTTGCGCATTAGATCCTGAGCTGCGGTGCGCGCAGAGAACTTTGTCCGATAATTGCATTTTGTCCGCTCTTGCGTATTTATGACGGTGTTTTATTCCTTTTAAGGATCGTCCTTAATGAAATTTTACACGTCAATTGGTTGTTCAGTGTGGGTTAGCAAGTATTTTAATTAAGAGAGCGAGCTATTTAGAGTTTTCTCGGAACAAAACTGTTTGATAAAAGGTGCAGGAATTGTATATAGGAATACTTGAGTAAAAAGTATAGAACGTGAAGATATGATGGAATTTACGTAAATACTAAAACTTCATGATGGTACAAAATATGTTTTTTATATATTTTTTTTACTTAATTTTAAAGTCAAAGTGCAAAATTTATAACAATATTCGTTATAAAAGTGTGCTAGGACGTAATAACTAGCTGTGGTAAAATAAATTCCACGTTAATAAAAAACGCACTATAATTAAAGCTAAATTACGTGAACCGTATAACAAGTTTAACGAGATCCCTATCGGCTAATTCACAATAGCGCAAGGAAATTCATAACAGTATCCTACGCACGCGCGAATCCGTTATTCTCCGGTATTTTCAATCTAGCACAATAGCGACAACAACGTCAACAACAACAGCAGCAGCCGCGCGAAAGCCACTTTTTGTGCACGCGCCACACTTACATATATACGAAAATAACTTTTTTCATGTGCCCACTCGATCATAAATTGTTCCACTTTCCCGCGCTCTCGCGTACACACATAACGTATATACACTCGCCATCAAGGACAACACAATACTGCACCACACGCGAAAATGACCCTTGAAAAAAATCCAGATTTCGTGGGTAAAGAAAAACAGAGAAAGAGAGGAACGCGAATGCGACCCCGACCTTGGAAAGAGAGAAGAGGCAGAGAGAGAGCGGAATAAGACTCCGCGCGTTTACGGGGCTCATTAATTCGAGGCGCCGCCGGCCGCTCGCTCGTTCGCGGAGCCCAGCCGAGCGCATAACGGAAGATGCTCGACGAACTTCCGCGCGCTCGCGCGAGCAAACGGTACCCGTATTATACGTTACTGCGGTTCTTCGCGAGCGCTAAACTATAGTTTCGTGCTACGGGAGAATATTGTGGAGTACGAGGTTTTGTGATGATTTAGTTTGCAAAATTCATTTTTGTCAATTGTTTCATTGAATGATTAGATATTTTTTTGTTGATATAGTATATCGTAAATATAATAAAATTATTATTATTATGTTATATAGATTCCGCAAGGAAGCTTGCCACCCGTAACAATGTAAAAGATATTGTTTATAGGGTACTTTTCAGTATTATAAATTCGTGTAAATCTGAATAATTTGATAAAATAATTACAATTGGCATGGATAAAGGATCGTTATACGATCGATTAACATTGTTCAAATCGAGTTTTATTTTATCACTTTATTAATTATAAAGACGAAAATGCTCCTCGTTTCTCCAAATTTCAGATAAAATGAAATTTAATTTTCATTATAATTATATATCAAATAATTAATATTAATGGCACTAAATTCATACACCGTAAACGGCTTTGTACAGTTCTGGAAAATTAATAATTCCCGCGCATTTAAATATTTATACTTAATTGCATAAGTAAATTTATATTTTGAAATACAGTATAACTACAAATGATAATATATAATAATCCATCTCGTCAGTGAGAATTATATATATATATATATAAAATAAACAACGATTTAATTTAGTTTTGCTTTGATCCTTAGCATTTTCGTCAGAGCAGACATCTTTTTATTTAAATGTCCATCAACGACCAACCAAACGGAAGCATCCTGCATATCGAATGCCATTCGTGCATCTACACACTGACACTTACACATGCACAATACGATAACCACGTGTACGTGGAGGCGTTGAGTGTCAACTGTCGCTGACGACCTTGCGCCCGTCCGTCTAAACCACTGCTGCCCCTTTGACGCGCATCCTCGTCTTTTTTGACGTTTTTTCCCCCTTTCCAAGCGCGTTTGGCTGCCGTCACCTGCGCGTATGCCTCTTTTTTTCTTCGTACCTCGTAAAGATGCACATAAAAGTTTTTTAAAAGGTAATAGTGGACAGTTTGTTTTATGCGCGTCGCGCCGCACACGCGGAGGATGAAGAATGAACTGTCGCTCGTCGCCGGCCGTGTCGTTGTCCCCCTTGTTGTCAAGCCGCGTGAAAATTGCGTTTCTGAAAGGTGCGTTACGCGCAGAGAAGAGTTAATCTCACGCGTGACGTGGAATTATATATTCGAGACAATCAAATAGAATGATGCGACAACTTGGTAATTATTGATGTTTAGAGCTGGATTTGAAAATAAATTGAAAGTGTGATTTATTGCTTCAATTCTAATAGCAGAGGAACACGTGTGATGAAGAATTATACAATTTTTCGAAACGATTATTCATTGTCTATGCAATCAGCACTTTTTAATATCACACTTGATAAATGATGCTAACTAACACTTGAATCAATTTGAATTGATAATACACTTTTGTATGATGGTGTTGACAATGTAAATTATGTACCTAATCTGTTACTTGAATAATTTATTATTCGGTACACAGTGATTATTTGTTGTCATGTTCAACTGTCCACTTTAATAAACTAGACGTTTGTTAGTCTATTACATTATGAAATTAGCTCATTAACGTAACAGGAAATGCTACAAACTCTATATTTATCTTTTAGGATAAATTCATTAAAACCTTATCAGTGGTTGATTATGTGTACTATATCCACAATGACAGTTAACAAACAAATAATGCTTAACATTTTTTATATTTTTTGTACAAGTCCATATACCAGTCTAATCATAAGTAAAAATCGATTTTAATTAATATTTTTCGCATAGAACTTTCTCGTCTTTAATCTACCGCGCCACTGCAGTCGTCCTAATTACGTTTTATTTTAGACATTTTTAAGCAGAAACTCGGCAACAACATCTGTGAATGAACCGAGCCTGCATAAAATTAGTATGCGACTGTACTGTCGGCTGATGCATAACGAAACTATCACTAATTAGCATTGGCACAGGATGAGGTAAAGCTTACAAGCATTCGCACGATTACGTTTGCATATTAATGATGACTAGATGACTTGGCGAGTTTGAGCACTGCCCTCAATTGTTAAGTACATGATCAAAGTTTTCTAAAATTTATGACAATAGTACGTTGTTGCAACCATTGTTTTGCAGTTTTATACTGGAATAAGCTTCTTGAGATAGATGAAAAACAAAATTTTTGCACGCTACGTACCGAACATTAATAATTCAACTAATTTTTCATGATATCCAACTTTTTTGCTATTAATGTCTGTAGAATAAATGATATATTTCACACACACCTTTTAATCTTAACATTTTATTATTTTACACGACACCACTTTTGGATAATCGCGCAACTCCACCTTCGCAATATAGTCATCGAGCAATCTCGCAACAAAGACATAACCGCACCACTCGCTCTAGAAATGTCTTCATTCATAAAATAACCGCGTGCCATTAAAAGCCATTCCAGCCGCGAAATATGCGGACAAAAATGGCCTGCGCTGGAAGAGCAGCAGCAGCAGCAGCAACAGCTCGACATAACAATCGCTTACACGAAACGGGAATATCAGCGTGCGTCGAGAGAGCGCAAAAAAATAACCCATTCCCTCTGCCTACATACGAGGAATACCGGAGAGTTTCATTACGGCCTCGCGCCTCGCGGAACCGCGGATATCACTTTCGTTTCATTCCGGCTCACCTACTTAGCAATTTGTAGCGAGTCGTCGTCGTTCCAGCCGTTATATATATCGAGGTACATACGCAGGCAGCCGGCGCGCGCTCTCGTACTCCAGTGACCGCGATACTCACCTCGTTACGCGGTCACTGTACCTGTCGATCGTCTTGTTTTTCCCTTCTCCTCCCTCGAGTCTCATGCCGGCGTTGTTTTGCGCGCGTCTGCGTTCGCGGTCGTCTGCGTTCTAATGATCGATAGTAGTCGCGGCGGCGGCGGTGGCAATTTTGGTTAGTAGGCGGTGTTTCTAGGTCTGGTTTGCATTTTCCAGTGTTTCTTTTATATAATATTTATCTGGGAAACCGTTACTTTTTATAAAATATCGATTTGATGTGTATGTTTTATTTATTAAAGAAAAAAAAGACAATTTAATGTATTTTTGAATTCATATAGTGTTGTGGGGTTCATGTATACCTAATCATTGTTTCGCGTAAAACGGAAATCCTACAGGAGAAATAAAAATTTACACTTATGATAAACAATTTTATTCCAAAGTTCTATATGACGTGTTATTTTCTTAATCATCGCGAATCACTAACTGAACTCAATCAACATGCATTTCATTAGTCTTTTTTTTATTCTTTTTTTATGTATCGATATTAAAATCATTGATACAATATACCGTTTTAATAATTTATGATAACCGTTCCGTAACAATCGCACTTTCATTGAAATTCATAATACTTGTGATTATAATTACTCACGATATTTTCTTCCAACAAAGAGGAGATTTTTGCAAGTATCCAAACTTGTTTACTCCATTGTTTTAAAACAAAATATAACGAATGCATCCGCAGTACAAGTTCAAAGATAATTGCAAAGAGGAAGTAAATTATTTACAGCGTTGATTCTGCAATTTAGCGAAAAAGAGACGCTGTATACCTTTCAGTCGCGCTTGAAACGCTGCGCGCCGCGCGTGATTTTTTGTTTCAGCGCGCGCCGAAAACGCTGAAAAATTCAAACGGCCTCGTTTAGCCTTAAAAATGCAAACGTAACCGTGCCTAGAGCCGGGCGCGCAAACGCAATTATAATTCGCCGCTAAATAAACTCCGGTGTGTCCGAGCAAACCTTTTTACCCTCGACGAAAAAAAAAAAAAAAAAAAAAAACGGTAGACAGAGAGAGAGAGAGAGACAGGAGCACGGCTGTGTAATCGAGTGAAAGATACAAAGCGCTTCGTCGCTTCGCAGCCGGAAAAGCGCGAGGGAGAGGCAGAGAGAGAAGACAAATAGAACAAAACGCAATCAAGCTCGGCTCGCGAAATTTCGCCGCCCCTGCACACATGCATATCTTCGAAAACGCGCAGCACTGCTGCTGCGATGTGAAAGCATCCTCCTCTCTCAGTGGGATACTGCGCTGCTCTCTCAGCCAACCCAGTTCGACGTGCTTGTATATATATATGTGCGCTCGCTGCACGTACAATACACGTATATATATACATACATACTCACCGATTCGATATCGAAGCGCGCGCGAGCGAGAGATGTGGGAGAGAAGAGAGGAAGAAGAGAGAGGGCGAGAGAGTTGGAAACGGGAACGTCGAGAGAGTGCCTGAATTTGCGATCTGTAATTTTGGCGAAAGTGCGAAAAGTAAGGTACCCTGCTCTCGACGAGAGGAGCCGCAGGTATACTTATATATATACACGGCGGATCCTATCGCGGTCTGCCCGCGCTGCTCCTGTATATAACGAAATTACTTTTTGCGAGAGAGTTAAAAGGAGCGACGCACGGCGGAAGTGCGGCGCGGATTCAGTCCGCGTGCGCACATTGTCTGTTTTTGTTCGCGTAAACTTTGCTGATGTATTGAAACGAGCAGCACTTCCTCGAATGTAAATCGGCTGGAAAGTTGCGGCGTATTAGTAAGATTGAAAAGTTTTACCGAAAAATTTGCTGTTTATACACTGATTAGCATTGAATATTCTAAATATACTCGTTATGAGGAGATAATATGGGAAGGCGTATTATAGGTGTGTGTTTTTCGGAAGTCTGCTAGTGCGATATGAGTTTGACGACCTTGCGGTTGCAGTTGGCATGTTCAAGAGATTCTCTGTCAGTGTTCGAAACTTTGCGAGCCACTTGTGAACTATTGCACTTGATAGTGTTACTTCGCCGTGTATAAGCCTATCATATTACTCAAGTGCTCGGCAAATGCAGCGCGCGATTTAAAATAGAGTTGAGAGAGTTTGACGCTTTGATAAGTTTAGAACAGAAAGTATACGAGAGAGGAAAAAAGATACTGCTTCTTCAATTGTCTCAAATTTCATTCACGAGTACTTGATAAGCTTTAGATCAATATCTATACTATTTTATACATAAAGTACAAAAGAATGGCAGCAAATAAACGATTGAAAACGTTATTTGATAACCTGCATATGATGAAAACCAGTGGTCGTCTATTGTTATAGCAATAAAGGTGTAACGAATTACACTTCAAATCTGCTGTATTCATTTACATATGAATATACGGTACTTCATATCCTGTTTATTGCACAAAATCCTGTAGTCCAAAGTGATTTATGACTCACAATTTTGCACTCGTGAAATGTAATAATTATTACGGAATAATAAAGATGTTTGCTGATTTCGAAATGCACTCTATATATAACTTTAGGGCTGCACGAGAGCCAGACAATATACAATATTTCTGTAATTATTGTCTCGCTCTTGGAAATTCTTGAAAATTTTTCACGTATCTTGGTCTTGTCAGTCAATATGAAAAGTATTATTGTCTTGTCTTTAGACTTTCGGACTGCCGGCTTGAGCAAGTCCGAAATTTGCAACCCTGCTCCGGATATTTCAGTTTCAGACCTTCTTAAATCCTCTCTTAAAAAAGTGATGGATGAAATCTGTCATCACAATAAGACTGTTTTGATTGGTTCTTGTAGACTCATTT
>UXGD01005804.1:0-13697 GCA_900474315.1 Torymus auratus
AGACCGTTTTCGACTGTTCGAAAATTTTCTCATATACTGTATGACCTACAGAACAAGAAAAAACTTATAACAGAAGTATGCATCAAAATTTTTTTTATTTTTTTTTTTTGGAACAACTTTTTTGTACATTCTCCAGAGAATTGCTCATATATATGGCATCTAGTAATGACGCTTCGTTGTCGTTTCCTGCAATCCCACCTAACCCAATTAAATTCCGAGGTATTATAGTAGGTGTGTTCTAAATAAATGCAATAACACGACAGAGTATACAATTATAAATATAATTAAAAATGTTATTGCGATCTCGAAATAAGCGAGTAAAATGCGACAACGTATGGATGATTAAAAATCGCCGATCGCTGTTCACGCATCTTGCTTTTACTCTCGCAGATATCTAAAAAAGATAGCCCAAATGCAAGAGAAACAAGCCATGTTGTAAGTAAATAAGCTATCACCACACTCTACCCCGTATAACACTTTACCTGCGACATCGAATATTGAATACATTCATACATAAATCTCAGTATATATCAGAAACTTGGCCATTGCTAACAAATATATATCTATGTATATAACAAAATATTTCATCACAAGTATCCGCTCGGGCCGGACAATAACGTTAAGTCATCGCTAATGCATTTTTGATGAGCCAAGAATATAACGTTAAGAAAACAGCAATTAAAGAGTTACCGAGATATTATGGAGTGTCGAGGTACAGAGATGTATGACGTACACACACACACGCTAAGAGTTTGTTATAATAATGAAATTCAAATTGACGCGCGCTCGCCGTTTGTTTATTATCCCCGCACGCATATACCGCGCTTCGCCGTTATTCGCCGCAATCACATTTTCAAAAGACCGCATCCTGACGGCAATGCATGTATACACGCGACAATTTCCCGGGATCCATCAAATTTTCGCGCAACAAAAGTATGCGCTCTCTTTACATCGTACATATAATATATATAACACGGTTTTACGCTGAAACTATATGTGTGTATACACGCAATAAGGCTCGTGTCCGGTTGCTTCCGCGAACTCGTCATTGCTAAATTGACAGAAAGAATGTGAGCGTAACTAGATAGGATTATTACAGGTGGTATATCGATTTCGGCAATCGTTGCGCAGAATTGCACAAAGCGGCAAAAGTTTAACCGGCGTGTGAAAACCCTATATGTATAACGACAGGTGACTCAATTTCCACGGCACTGTCGTAATTTCGTTGTATATTATCGTCGAAAGAATCATCGGCTTTAGTGTTATGCCTCGGTATCTTATATATACGTAATATTTACCGACACTCTTGTATCCGACATTTCTGCTGCTGCTGCTGTAAGTCGATTGCAATTTTTAATGTCACCGCAAGTCAATTAAATCGTTCAATCTTACACATCAAAATCCGTACTTTAAACGTATATCATATGTACTATATACAAGTGCAGATTATACAGACGTTTACAAACATTATGGCGCCCGGTATAAAAGTAAAGCTCCCTGCGGAGAATTATTATATACACTTATTTGCGGAGGTAAATTTTTAGCCACCCTTTCGTACTGATTTATATACACGAGAGCTTTACGAGCTACCAAATCCTCTATATCCGAAAAGCTGAATATACTCTGAGCTCCCTTAAAGCAAAAAAAAAGTAGACTCGATCATCATCCTCGGCAGCGACAAATAGGTCGTCACCTATAGAACACACATACCGCCGGTGCGGCCGGTTCACGTTACACAGAACCTCAAGACTCGTCGCACCCACCATCATATCCGCACCTCATTCCATCCTCTCCTGCACACATGTATACATATATATCAGCCACGGGATGCGGCGGCTTGCATCCTCGCGCAAGAAGCCTCTCTCAGCCTGCACAGCACGCATCCTTTGCGGACGCCTCTTATATATATATATTATACCTCGCGAAGTGTTGTGACCTCCTCTCTCTCCCTTCTTCCTCCTTCGCTGGACCACCCGGCGCGCGCGTGCCTCTCTCTCTCTCCCCTATATACACTCTCGCGCGCGCGCGAGTGCAGTGCACGCGAATAATTAAAGGCGACGCGCGCGGCACACACTCGTCGACCACTGCAGCCTTGGCTTTCTCTCTTTCAAGGCTTGCAGGATTATCCGGCCGTAAGTATATATATATATATATGTATCCTATACGGGATGAAGTAATCGAGGCGGATAGGACCTCGATAACCCGCCGCCGTTTGGGGATAGCAGCAGCAGCCGGTCTTGTGCTGCAGGGGTTCGGAAACCTGCTGTTGCCCGCCAGTGTATATATAAGTATGAGTTACACGGCGGCGGTGTTTGTTTATGATGGTGGACGTACGTACTTACACTTACGCGGGGGTGTGTGCGAGGAGCCATGCGGGTGGGTTTATGTTTACGAGGAAAGAAGAAGAAAAGGAGATGGAAGTATAACGTCGGCTTCGCTTCGGTTTATCGCTGGCTAGACAGACGGATATGGTGTACTTTTATAGATATACGCGCGCGGGAGGCGGGGAGGGTTTAATATTTTCTAGGCCAAGTTGAGGGATATTGAATAATAGGATATATATTATATAGCAATCGCGTCGTTCTTCGTTTTGAAGGAGCTCCGCGGCGATTTATAATCGGCATCGAATCTCCGGGAGTATATATGCTAGAGAATTGCGATAAAATTTTACGGTTTTTAAAGATTGCAATTCTATATATATATATTGCACATGCGCGCGGGAGAGCAATCAAAATTGCATTACACGCATCGATTGGCGCTCTTTTTACCGAATGTGTATATACCTATCGGGATTTCTCAAAGCAAAGGAATTTAATCTCGCGCACGCATTATACGAGCAGCGAGTATATATATAATATATATAAGTTATAAAAATATTCCACTTAATTGATAAGATATAAATTGGATTGCCACCGGTGCGGGTGAAGCCGGCATGTTGAATCGTCGCGTCAACGGCATGTAATTTCACTTTGCTATATATATATATATATACAGTAGTAATAGATGCGAATGTATACCAGAGATACGATAACGCATTAACGCATCTTCGATATATATATATATATCATTAATTTTAATTATCCTAATTGCGATCAACTCGCGCTAAAATAAAATATATATATATATAACTATTCCTTTAATAATGGATATAAAAACCGATTAATTATAAATCAGTCCGCGGGCTATTTTCGCCGCAACGACTCGTCAGCTAATGGCACAGCTCGGGTAAATATAGCCTACTATACTCGAACACTCATACGCTGTGAAAAATTCATCATCATTATTATATATATATATATTACTTCCTCGGCACACTCCACAACAATAATTTTCCAATTATACGTATATATGTAATGACGCTGCGGCTTTGCGCAATCGGGATTTTTCGATCTCTCGCTAAGAGTATAGTAACGTGTGCGTCAAACCGCGATACTTATATATTACACAGTGCATTAGCCCACCGCGGACGATCCACCGATTAAATTTAGCGCTGTCGTCGCTGGAAAATAGTCATTTTCTTATAATTGTTTCCGCGCTGCACGCCATACGCGATTCTCTTATACACACGTGCGCGCGCGGGGGGGCTAGGATGCCAGATAGGCGAGTCTATGACGTTATCATATCGCACACACAAAGAGAGAGTGCCCTACCTTTTCCCGCGAACTTCGGCCGGTGCTCACTCTCTCTCGTCGTCGTATCAATGTGTATTAAGTACGCCGCACGCTACCCTTTTACCTTCCTTCTTCCGAGAACCCGAGAGAGCCATGCGCGCAAGACACGAGAGGAGGTAATTGAATGCGCTCGTATACGCGTACCTATATATACGAAGTGCCTTATACCTACTACTACGTCTCACTGCACTCTCTGTACGACGAGCAAACTTCGTCCGCGTAAATTATTTTCGAGTGCAGGCGTTTTACTTTTACGCACTTTTACGGCTGCAGCCGCGCGGAGTTGCGTCATGACCGGAGTTCACTAGAATAGGCTGGAGAAGACGGTGGACCGAATCAGGATGACTATATGTATAACCCACCCCGATATATGCGCTTTTGTATACATGATGGGAGAATTTGTTATTATTGTTTTGTCGAAATGCGACAATAAATTAAGTGCGTTGTATAGGCAAAGGAAGGTATAAAGTCGAGAGCGATTAAAATTTTATACTTTATAAATACAATTTGATCGCTTGTTTATTCCGCGCTGTGGTGTAGGACACGAACGCGCCGCGTAACGTGTGTATACTATATATATGCAGTTTTCAATATAATGCTTATAATGATAAACAGGTTCGTCGAAATTAATGCTTTCATTATTATTCCGTATTCGAAGCGACATATTCATTAAGGTCTAATTTGCATATTGTATTATATCCCCGCGAAGTTTAATGAAATTTGATAAAGTCGAGTCGGAAGAATTTATATACCGGCAATTAAACCCTAATTGCTCCGAAAATTCAAAAGTTGACGTTGAACCGCGCGCTTATACTGAATCGTCATTGGTTAATTAGCGTTTTTTTATATATATATCGTATCACCATGACTCATCGACACGGTATAATATAGCAAAATTATTCATAAACAAGACGCACCTGGTCAATATTAAGCTGTATTAAAAAAGAAGAAGAAAAAAAAACCCACCTAGTCACCCTTAAACTTCAACGCAATAACATATCCGCAAGTATCTGATGCGATATCGCGACGAACGGGGGGTGGGAAACGCGACGAATGTAGGGCATTTCTCGGGGCGACTTCTCGGAAGGTGATTCAGCCCTTTCGACCATTAACCGCGAGTTCTCATATGTATGTACGTGTGGGTGTTACACACGACACCTTTTTTCTCTTTCTCTCTCTTCACCGGCGAAAGCTCATTATTACAAACATTTATATATAATACAGACATATTCCACATATAGGGTGAAGGTGCTTGCTCCGTATATATAAGCTGCATGTACATATTGTGTGTAAGTACAAGAAGAAGTAGAAAAAAGCGGCTGCGAAGTTCCCCGCGTGCTAGAACCTGGCATTCATACACACACGTACTCATACTAATATGCGAGCGCGAGACCGGCGGATACTTACTACTCCACTACTACTACTACTACTACGGCAGCGGCGGCGGCGGCGGCGCTCGCTCTCTCGAGAGGGCGCAAGAGGGAGAAGGAGAGGGAGTGAGAGAGAGAGATAGGAGTGAGTGTATATACACTCGCGGCCGCATCGTCCGAGCAAACAGTCGACACGCGGCACTCGCCCGAGCCGGTCGCACGCGCTCCTCTCTATATAATACGCGCAGACAGCAGCTTATGTATATATTATAGACGACGGGCCTTACACTATATATATATAAGACAGTGCATCGTACCGCGGCGACACGCTGTATAAGACACGGCACGCTGAGTGATGAGAACGAGAGAGAGCGAAGGAAGGAGAAATAAAGAAGGAGAAAACGTGACTATCTCGTGAATGCAGTGCTGCTGCAAGCTCCTCCTCCTGCTCCCCTCGGCGCCGCTTTTTTTTTACCGCGGCGGCGGCGGCGTCTACTCGCCCTCTCTTTGAACGCCTCGTCCCCCCTCGACGATAAGAGCCGCGCCGCGATAATAAACACTGCACTGCAGACCGAGAGCATCACGCCTAAAAGAAGTACCTTCGCCGCGCCCGAGAGAGTTTCGCGCGCGATGAGTCGTCGCCGGGGTGAAGCATCGTCATCATCAGCAGTAAAAGTGATAATAGTGCCGCTGATACATACCGATTGACTCGGGGTAGGTACCAATTAAACATCACACATACACACAGAGTGCGAGATATATTATGCATCACGAGTGCGCGGAGCCGGACAAGCTCATCGGCTAAGTATATTAGACGTATATATAAGCGTATAATTCGGTGCAGCAGCGAAGTAGGTGTATATATATATAAACAAGGCGAGAATTGTGTGCAGTGTGCGAGTAATAGCTACTGCCAGAAGGCCCACCGAGGCCGCCGGCACGAGCTCACCCGCTCGTCGTTTGGCTATGGGCTGCAAGGTGCTGCGCAGCTCGAGGGCCCAGCAGCCGCGACAAATTCTTAACCCTACGACGAGGAGGAACATCAGCAGGATTATCGCGGTTGCTACCACCGCAACCCTGCTGGTAATGATGATGATGGTAGCTGGGTGCCAGGCTGAGGATGTTATGGATGACGCCAAGATCGGTGATATCAGGGATAGCATCGTCGAGGCACTTGGACTCCAGAGGATACCCGATCCAGCTAAAGTGAGTAGTAGTATACATTTTAGTGGTAATGGATGTGATATTACAAATTGCGGCTGGATTGTTTGGGAGAGATTTTTAGCGAGCGTCGGGGATTGGTTTCTGTTATCTTTTGGGAATTATTGTAATTGAGGGAAAGGAGGCTTGGATTATGGTAATTTTCCTTGCGGTTTTGAAATAGCCGATTTCGAAAAGGAGAAGAAACAAAAATTCACGATGAACGAGCAGTTTGTATGACGAGACTTATAACAGTTTATTGGGAGAAAAAGAGAGAAAGGTTTTTTTTTATATACCGCTGAATAATTTCTTTCTAACGCGTTACAGTTATAAGGTTCTTAATTGAGGTGCATTACGAATTCGGAAGAAGAAAAAATCATGATCATTACGTTGAATTGCGTATGTTTTTATTTTCGAAAAGACGTCAATGTTGTGTAATTGTATAGAAAATTAGGGGAAACACCGAACGCCCGATGCTGATTATAGCCTTCCGCGAGACGTTATAATAGTAGAGTAATTAAGGTAATAAGTGCAGTTATAGAATATACTTATGACTAACGCGATCAAAGAGAATATGTATATACCTTGGAAGCCTGCGTTCAATCACTCCTACGCGGTGTACCGTTCGTCATACAATTTCGTCTATATACTTACCAAGGCTTTGTCAATGGTGAAAATCGACTTGTCACACCTAACGTATATCTTGGCCTCTGTATTCGTAGTTATCAATAATAACAATTAACTAGGTATAGCTCAATATGCTCGATTAATTTAATAGCAGATGATGCAAAGCTCTCTCGGTCTGAATTGAATGCAAAAAGTATAAAAAACGCGCAGTCGGGGGTGACATAACGGCGAACGGCTAAAATAACGTATGTATATAACCGAACGAAAGCCGATATACGCAAATTTCGCGACGTCATGTGTATAGAACTTTGGACGTTACACCAGCTGACCTCTGACGTGAAAAATAATTTATTTTCTTACGTAAGGCAAATTTTTTTTATTGACTCAAAGTTACCTTAACACGTTTTGTACACGCTTACACACGTATAATATACACACCTAGACGCGGGGATGAATCGATAATGTAACGGCGCACATAAAATGTTCGCGCATCTTTTGCTTTAAAGTACGGTAACTAATGAATTTTTTGTCGATGCCAAGGCGCGCGTTACAACATTATGTTTGTTTAAACGTCGCTGTAACGTGTATATATACATAGTATATATACGCGGGATTATTATAATACCGCGTTACAAGCAGCATATAAAGTGTCAGCTGTAACGTCCCATCATTCACTCGCTAAAGAGGCGATCACGCTCACAATATTGAGACATAAAACTTATCATAAGAAAAAGAAGAAGTAAAAAAAAAAGGAAAGTTTACATAAAGGTGCTAAACTGTAGTTTATAGCTGTGTCTTTCTATTTTCCACTTGAGAATTCCAATCGCGTATACGTATATGACGGCGCGCGCGCGGGATCGAAAGTCCCCGATAAATATCGAGAAGGGACACGAAAAAAAAAAAAAAAATTTCAATCCCCATTCAAACGATAATTTCCTCGACATATATATAGGAAAATAGAAAGCCAAGAAGCTCTCGAATGAAATGTTAATCATCCTGTCGTGACAAGCGTTAAATTTCTAACCCCCCACACATATATCCCACAAACCGATTGTCAGCCGAAACCCAACGCACATCATATCCAACCGCATATATCACCTCTTAATTGTAATCAATGTAAATCCGTGAATATAGCGGGACCCATATCATCAATAATAGCGACGCTCATCTCTGCCCTACAACTCGCAGGCCCTTATAACTCATCCCGCATAGATCCTATATATGTATAGGGAGTTTTTGGCCCGCGGCATGGGGCCAGACGACCGCGCTTTTGTTTATTTTACGATCGCGCATTCGCCGGCGCCTCTCTTATTTCTCTTTCCGGTCTTGGAATTCCGAAGGGAGGATCCGCGCGCGGCATAAAACGCGGAATCGACGCCCGCGCGCTTGTAAATCAAAACGCGGCCGCGCGCTCTCGCTTCATTCAAGCTTTCTCTCTCCCCCCACTCTCCGGTCATTGTCTTTTTGCTCGCGTTTACGATTTTTGTCGAACTCGCGGCGCTGTCTCGCTTTGTCGGGGGAGTTTATCGGTATGCCGTAGCGGTGGGAGCCGCCGCACTAGAACGGACGCGACGACTGCCGACATTTTTTATCCTAATTCCCGCGCGGGGCTATATAATTCATCGATAATAAGACGACTGGCGCATACACCGCACGCTTTTCCATACGCGAATATATACATATATATGTTATTCGTTTCGAGTTATTTGTCGCGCGGGTTTTTGCGGATGATTACCGAGACCTATATACTTATACATTTCTAATTAATTCGCCAAGATCATTTTCGATTTACGAATGATCTATTTCTTATTTGAAATCTATAATATTATAACAAGCGATGAGTTTTATTCGCGACCTGATTGCTAGTTTACTTTTGAATTTATGTACTTTCGTGTATATATAATATGTATAAAAGGAGCACGTTGAGCGTGATAAGAAGACTTGTTATGAACTGTGGAATGCAGTTGCAAGTAGAAGTTATATAGCGGCACTTCCTCTGGCAGTTAAAATTTTATAGTGAATCTTTCGAATTGAGCAAAACGTGGCGGATGTTCGCTTAATTTCACGAAATTGCCCGTCTTATCCGCGCGCGCTTCGTGCGTTCACCTTCCGCGCGTATCACGCTGAGATGCACTATATTGGCGCGGGAAGCTTTCATATACGAACCGCATTACATTTTAATTTTCATAATGCTCACGTCAACACTTCCCACGGTTAAACCTTATAACGTATATATCAGTAAAATATTCGATGTACGAAAGGATTAATTTTATTTTTATTTTATTGAAGGTAACGGGAGTTATCTCTCTCCGTACATAAGAAAATACAAGTAAATAAATAAATAAGTGGGTACTAAAACAGCACGAAAAATTATAAATAATATTACAGGTTAATAATGACATCTTCATATAGGTTTTAAGCAAAAATAAATTGTTAAAATTTAATAAGTTTATATATCTAACGAGTTCCAAGATCGCCGCAGTCTATATGTAATACACAACTATATGAAGAGCGGAGTACAGCTTACACTTCTCTTCTTTTATATGTCGCGCTGATGTCCAAACGTACATGATATGCGTCTGCTTTTGAATCTAAACAAGTTATTTAACTCGTTCTGATTTTCATTTGAGGATTACAACAACTTATACAACAAAAAAACCATAATATCATTGAGACAGTGCATAGATTTGATCACATAATTTATAAGATAGTAGATGGATCCTGAACGATATATAAAAAATTTAAAGCGAGTACTTCGAAAGTATTTCAAACTTACGTGTATCTTCGAAACAGCGTTAATTTGATAACTCACTATATAAATACGCTTATTGTCGTATTCGTGTAAATTTATAATTTAAAATATATACATATATGAAACCTGCCAGCTGATAGAATTGGAAAATTAAATTCCACCAGCACTGCTTAAAAAAAATCCAAGGACAATAAATTCATCCCTCTAATATAATATATGCATACACACGATAATTCCCACACGGTCGCACTCCATTCCCATTAATTCGTCTCTATCCCCTCCTCACGCTCACTTATACTATAATATACGCTTTCTTCCTCTTCTTCTCCTTCTTCATCCGAAAATCCCACCGACCATCGCGACACGCGACTTTTGACACAGCAGCCCAATTGACTCGTTATTACACACATAAAAAAGTATTAAAAAAAATAAAATAAAATAAAGCACAGATCCAGTCGTTCTGTGAACTACCACTGCTATGCGCGCATTGCACGCGACGAGATTTTCCCTCGCATTGGCGCGTTTCGAGAAAAAGTTGGCTTCCGCACAAACGGGGCTAGTAAATTATCGCTGCTCACGCGCACGAGAGAGAGAGAGAGAGAAGTTCATTGGCATCGGCCAGCCCATGTTATGCGCGTTACGTGTGCGTTCTCATCTCGATAGACACGGTTACAATGTGTGTGTGTGTGTTTCTGTATTATGTGCATGCGACATACCAGCGGCATACGACTTTTCTTTTCCTATAAAGCTAGTTAACTCGGGGATGACCGGGGTGCTGGAATGTTTTGGCTATGTGGTGAACGCATCATTATAGCGACAGTGCACGCGAGGAACATCAGAGTTGAGGTGAATCGTGCTGTATAGCGGGTCAATCGCATAGTATAATAGTTTATTATTAGAATTTATCTATACGCCGCAGCGCGTTGCATGATTAGCAAAATTTTCCTGCGCACCGCGCGACAAACATGTTTGCATCGGAATGATGCCTGTACCACAAAAGACTCCGAAACTAGGTATAATATAGATATATAAATTATATATATATGCTGCAGCGATCGGCCGAGGAAACTTTTTTTTTCCAAGCGCGCACGACCTACACACGTCTTCCAAAAACCCCGCGCGCCGAGACATCACATACTTTTTCCTCTATTCCTGATGTGATCGCCGTCCGCATATCACGCGGCTAAAAATACATTCGCTCCGCTATATATTATTATTCCGATATAATATGGCATCGACGCCGAACTTGGGAGACGACGGCGATGATAACGATATATAGGCGAGCGTGTATAATATAGAATAGGTGCGCGCGCCGCCGACTATATATACCGGCACATGTATATATATGTATATACGAACGTGTACGGCCGACGGCCTCGTGACAGCAACAGGTGTCTGTCGGCGCGCCGCGGTTCTCTATCTCTCTGATGTCTCGCCACGCGCGCGAAAGCCTCTATACTCCCGCGGGTATTGGCTGGATATGTAGCAGCTCGAGCGCGGATAACATATAGCTTTCTATATGGATTGGATTTGTTTTTTATTCTATCTCGCTTTGTCTTTTGTTTTCGCGTAAAATGATGCGTGCGTGGGGGTTTTAGATTGACTTGTCGAAAATTTGGGGAAGTAGTTTTTCTTTTTATATAATCCGTACGAAAATATATAAGAGCTGTGTGAGCGTCCAAAAGATATATCTTAGATAAGACCGAAAATCGCTTAAGTTTTTTATTGTCTTTATATTACGATATTACCGAATAGAGCACTGAATTATGTTCGTCTATATATACGCGGTAATAAAAAAATGTCGATTTCGATTCAGCTTTACATATTATAGATCAATTTTCTACTTTAGATCTTAGATAATAAAATTCAATCGGGAGCGAAAGAAAAATACATGAGTATAAAATTACGATGCTCCACATAAAAACTTTCGACAAAGATATATGTCACACGAGTATATAGAAAATCACTGATTTTACAACTACAGCGCTGCCATATACATTTCGCTCGAAATCCCAATAAATCTATTATATCTGGCGACGAAAATTCCACTCCATCATCTACGAGCTACCGCTTCGTCGTGTGAAGTCTATCCACACATCGCAGCCGTATATTATATATACGCGCGCATACCAACACGCGCATCAGCAGCACCGGGACCCGTCAGGAATTCTCCATACCATTTTCATATCTATACACACTTTATACACAGAGAGACGCATATAGGCGTGTATGTGAGACAGGCGACTTTCGAAATTATGCTAATGCACGCCGCGCACGAAGAAGTTGTATATATATCGGAATCTCGAGAAATATATACGTACATATGACCAATTTACGTTTAATGCCTAATAAAAACGGACACGGGCGTTGAAATTACGGCGCGATCAGATGTCATGGTATATTGGTATAGATATATTATAATGCACGAGTGCGAGATAGTTTTATATATGCGTGTTATCGAAAGCTGGCGCGCCAAAAATAGCGCTTTAATACAGACGCAAGCGCCAGGCGCGTGTGCCTGTAACCCAATTATTCCAGATCGCGCGGCGCGGGTTTTTTCGATTGTACGATCTCGTGTGGGAGGGCTCGAAAAACGCAGCGACGAGGTATTTCAATATTAGTTGTTGTGTGCGTTAATTATTACGTGTTTTTCGAGACGCAATTATTTTATTTTTAGTAACGCGACGACTTATATATATGATGCTCAAATTATAGCTTGTGAAAGACCGATAAATTGTTCTTTTATGACCAGCATATATGTACGTACGCGTGTAGCAGCGCGCGCGTGAAAAATGAAAATTAATTTAACTTTTTCTCGTTGCCCCGCACCACCGACAGCGCAGTGAAATTAACTCAATTTCTTTTTCCTGTCGCTTTAATAATCTCTTCATTCTCGAGCTGTATATTTATTGCTTCCTTAATAATAACTCGCCGTTATAACTTGGTTGAACTTCGGCACAACAACAACGCACGCATGTGAGAATGAATTACAATAAAATTATTCCATTTTCTTCATCGCTTCAACTTCACGCACAATCGTAAATTCCAATTTCAGCGTCCATTGCAAAAATACTAATCTATCGTTGCTGTCAACGTTCTCGCGCGGGGCTACAAATCACACACGCGCACATACCCATTGTCCCGATTATTCATCGGCGGCGCCACATAATACTAATACACACATACACATGATAGTCAATAAATTCTCGATATACACCGAAACCGCGATTTTCATCGTTACAAAAATTCATCGGTCGCCGATATATCTCTCTCGCGTTTCCTCGACACAGGCGCGGGTGAAAGTATATAACACGCGGCGCCAAAGAATGTTATATATATGCGCGCAATCTTATATATATAGGGTTTATCGCCGGGCGGGCGTAAATTTTTTTTCTCATATATATAATACATATAAGGCGCGTACGCGAGTACAAAAGAAGAAACGCGCGTATGCTTGTATACGTATATAGCGAAGATAAAGATGAGCGGGGCGAGTAGTAGTATAGTAGTACAAGCGCCCCTGCAGCGCGCGCGATCGGATCGTGATGATAACGACGCGCGGGGTATAGGTATGCTGCATCGCAGGTTGCAATAAAAATCGGAGCGCGCGATAAAGGAGGAGGAGGAGCTGCGGATTTATTGAATGTCCGTGTGTCTTTATTAGAGGATAAGAGAGCTGGGCGTGTTGTTCCTTGCTCCGATGGTATAGAGCGAGGAATTTCGGGATATATAGGGTCGTCTGCTGTTGTCGTATACCCTGTGTGTGTCTTATATATGCGGCCGTGATGTTTACATGCGGCATATGAATTTTAGATGAGTGATATTATTTTTGCATTACGATTTTTTATAAAAATCCTTAGATATATGAATTATGCGGTTGATTTTCTACCAAGGATTATATTATGTGGCTTTGAAATAGAAATGTGGTGTTGGCAGGTGGAATAGACGATTTTGGTTGGTATGAGAATCGTTAAAATCGGTCACTATGGCACAAAGTTAGTATTAATGTAATAACACGGTGTGTGTTATCGTATGAATTTATCCCTCGGTTATTTTGAAATATATTGATATGGGAAT
>UXGD01005805.1:0-13695 GCA_900474315.1 Torymus auratus
AATCAATAATGATGAATTTACATAAACGCTTCTTTTCTACTTTTTGAGTATTTATAATTGATATGTATCCGTAACAGATTTTTAACAGTGTAGATAGATAGATAGATAGATATTTCTTTATTGGGTTATGAGCACAAAGTATACAAAATACAAAATAATATACAATAAAATCGACAAAAATGAAAGTGTAAAACAAGGATATCACAGATGAAATAAAAACTGAACTTTCATTATCAAGTGATTGTATTTTAATTATTTTACTTTTTTCTCTGTTAACAAATGTTAGTCGGAAGTATAGTGGCTCATTTAAAGACTCGATGCGTATCGGACTCGACGAAAAATCAAGCATTGCAGCCGACTCTTAAATGTGTCGGCAGTGTCAAATCACAATCAGTGATTGTGTAAGAAATTTTATTACTTATTAATTTAGTTTTTTGGTTAAAAAATGTGGTAGATTTGAATTTTGAAACTCAAGTATTTATAGACCTGCTAATTAATTAAAATAAAATAAAAACATTTGTTTTTTTTTTTTTTAAATGTATCTAATTATCATTTAAACTAATTAAAACTAAATCAGAATGAAAAATAGTGTACACAACCTCAAAAGCCAAAAATTTCACGCGGAGCTCGTTTGAATTTTGCTAGTGTTCTTAAAAAATCCGACACTTTCGTGGCAAACCTATATAAGTAATCGCCTGCGCATGTAGCTTTGAAGTTGTACCATAAAAAACAACGATCGCGGAGTAGAATGAAAAGTGAAACTCACGGAGTCGAACACTGCTCTCCCCAATTTACATCGGAAAGAAAGTCGCCTCCTTACCTGAAACATTACAAGAAGAGAATTCATTGAGACAATGTCGAACATCGCGCCAAACAAATGCTTGCATATTTATAAGTACATTATTCGCATTTGTATAATAAACAAAAAATACGACGCTCATTCTGAAAAATCTTACACACAATGCGTCGGAGATTATAGAAAGTTTATTAAACAGGAAAACACGATATGCACCATTGTATGACGAACAATCTAATTAAAAGTCGGAGCTGAACAATGAAGCACTCAAATGACGGTATATATATATTATATAAAGCGGGCCGTCATCAAAGTTTTCGATTCTCCGCCGTAGGATGAACTCATTGCCCCGCATCTAGGTTATCGCCAAGTCCCAAATTCGATATAAGTTTCTAGTCCGAAGTTTAAAACACTCGGGCATCTAACTTTTAAATGTGCCACGTTGATAACGGATTACACATATAGTCAGGTTGCGTATATAAGCATCGTTGCAACATATATTGGCTCTTACAAAATAAAGAAAAGTGTAACGTGCATTAACGTCGACTCATGTCTTCGACTTTTTCTGAACTTAAAATTGATAACGCATATATATTCAAACTTATATCCCATTGTGCACATTTGTCATATCCGATACCTCCATAACATCGCCATCCCTAAACTTATCAAAGACCTTCCCCTATAATACGCTCGCCTCTCCTTCCCGCTGCCGCTCGTAAACTAAAAGCGTACACGCAATCTAAAGGATCACACGGTTTACCGGCAGTTCGGCATCACACGAGTACATCTGCGAACAATTTTTCCCGCATATACGCGTATACTATACGTACGTAGGTACACCGGCCGCGCATATTCATGCAGATGCAGCAGCGGCACTGCTACAAGCTCAAGAGCGCGCAGCCGTGTTCTTATTTATGTTCGGTGTACGCGCGCGCCGCGGGAAGGAAGGAAGTAAGCGCATCGCGACGAGCGCATATATATACCTACCTGCTGCATGCGGTCACTCGTTTTATTCCTTATCTATATGTCTGCACGTTCAGCTGTTTCATATTGTGTCCGTAATTTTTTAAAGCCGCAGCAGCCGTTGTCTTATGCTATATCTACCTGTATGCTGTGCGGGGATTTGTCCTGCAGCGCGGGCTTGTCTCGAGATGAATCGTTAAAACGGCTGCAGCTGGATATCATCGGTTTAGAATTAGCAACGGGTGTATATATTTGCGAGTGGCTTGTTGGATGGATTTGGGAATATATGAGTGTGTGATCATCGGCCAATAGTCAACATAATTATACGCTGCGAGCCTGTGTGTTGATCTATTGTGGCTTTTACGAATTACAGAAACAGTTATTGATAGACTGCTCACTTCATTTGCGTAATAGGTGATTTAGCGGGCTGATAAGTTAGGCGGGTTGCTAATTAACGAGCTGTATTATGAGCATAGATAGCGAGATGATTAAAATCTTGCCGATTTGATACTATTGTTGCGGATTTATCGTCATTGAATGATTAAATTGAAACAAAACCAACCGATATACATTTAGTACTTTAGTCAATTTTAGTATTCTTTAATTATTCTAACGCTATCGACAATTTCCCTTAAATAAATAAGTTCCTCGTTTTCAGCAAATCAATTTACTGGTATTGATAATGCTTTTCAATTCATTGGCATTAATCAAGCCCAATCTATACTTGTATTTGATTACCTAATAACGCTCACTATTATATGCGTATAATTGATGATTTCCTGCGAATTTAATATCACTCTTCCCGCTCGCTTCCAATTTCAGTTCTCACATACCAGAACACGCACATTACGGTATACATCTTCTAAATTTTTTTTAAAAACCTTCCAACAGAAATAAAAAATACTAAAAATGTTATCTTTGGGTACCCGATCAAGTAGGTATATACAACTACACTTTCAACTTGAAATTAAAATGGCCGCACTAATCGCTGAATCGAATCGATACAACGTTAATACAAAAACTAAAAAAAGAAAAAAACAACCACCAATCTTGGAGCCGGCGCTCCTAGTCCCCTAAATCACCAGCGCGGTGCAGAGGCTCTATCACCATCCTCGCATCAGCAAAGACGATACAGCTTTCCGCGCTCGGCGCATGCATGCACCTTATGCCCGGTACTCATCCTCTCCCCGAATCTAGCACACACTACTCTCGCACAACCTTATACCTACTCCTTTACATACTTTCTTTCCTCTCCTCGCGCGTAACCCATCGCGTATATACCGTCAACCGCACACTCTCCTCTCTCTCTTCTTTATCTACCCATCCATCTTGCTCGGCCACGGAGCGCATGGTGTACACGCGAAGGCTCGCGGATGCGCTTGCGCTGTAACGGTAAAGACCGCGGCTGACCCCGCCTGTGTAAAACGCACGACCTCGCGACCGCTATCTCTCTCTCTCTTTCCCCCCTTTTATTTTGTCCCTCGTCGTCGTCGTCGTATAGGCGCTATCGCGGGCTGATCGCGCGCGAGCGGCGAGTCTGTGTGTCCTCTCTCGGCGCGCAGGGGCATCGGATAAAGTGCTTCGGTGATTCACTCGATGTGCCAATTTTTTTTTGTTTCCTCTCTCTATCTCTCTTTGCGCGAGGGACACGTTTTATACGTTAGGAGGAAAAGAGGGGAACGCGCGACGGGATGGGAAATTGAAAACGGTATGTACCGCTGCGCGAGAGTAGGGACTTTTCTTATATTATTTCGTGAGTCGTCGTCGTCTCGGCGCGCTTGTAATGCGATTTAGGACGTTCGCGAGGCGTTTAATTATTTATGAGGATGGGATGGAGACACGATGGTACATGACGCGAGCGCGCGCTGCTACATCACGGGACTTGAGAGAACTGCGCTATACGGTGCCGAGCTTGAGTGGAGAGAGACGTGCATTAGGATGCCTAAAAAGGGGCTTGATAAGTGAGCTTTTTGGGTGAAAATATTACTGGGGAGGTTATTTTTAACTGTATGATACTGGAATTTGTGTTTGTGTTGTAAAAATTATTTTATGATTAACATATCCAAATATAATGAGAAAATTTTTATTTGGATGACATAAAGTATGGTAATGGAGTGTTTTATATTCAGTGCGCCGTCTTTGATTATATAAAACAATATATACGAAAACTTTGATTATATTCTAATTATCATCCGACCCTAAATATATTCCTCAATTATTAAGCCAAAAGTCTACACACAGTCACGATCTTCCAAACATGTATACACTTGAAAGGCATTCTCGCCCCCATAATCCCATCCGAACTTAACGAACTCAGTAATTCCCTTCGCCTCTGTCAGCTAATAGCAGCTCTGAAAGAAAAATTCCAATCAACCTTCGTCGTCGCGTATAGCCTAAATAAAGAACCCATCGCCGTTTAAACCTCCTCGAAATCCACTCGAGCAGCATCTCAATCAATCCCCACCCCGCAGAAAAAAACTCCGGCATCACCCTCCTACGCACTTTGAACGCCACCTCGCTCGAATTCGCAGTCGTCGCGTGTCGCCTATATTCCCCTCCCTTTCATCGATCGGCTGCGAAATCAAAGTGTCGCGCCCGTGAAAAATTAACGATCACCGGGAGCTCCCTACTATATATACGCCCGGAATAAAACAAAAGCGGGTGTATATACCCCCGTGTCGCCGCGAAATATTTACGCCAATTATACGTAATTGGTAAAAAGGCTGCTGCTACTGCGACGTAATTTACCCTGCGCGCGCACGTGGGCAATATAACGCGATGCTGTAGTCCCGCGGGAAAATCGCGCGCGGGGAGGAATACTCGCGTTGTATAGGGGAAAAAAAACAAGAAGACGCGTGCGGTTGCGACTACGCGGTAGTTCATCTTTATGTCTGCCCCTGGAGATAGAGGAGGAAAGGAAAGAGAAAGGTAGGAGAGGAAGAAAGTGGAATCCATGAATTTTTCTCGATCTACGGGTTTGTTCGCCTCGTTGTCGGTTTGTTACGCAACGGCTCTTTATTGGCAATTGTTCTTTTCTTAAATATTCACTGACGCATTTAAATATAAGTGAATTTGTTTGTTCTGATTTAATTCTTTTTTTATTTTGTAGAAAATGCTGGGTCGAATAGGTATACAAAGAACCAAGTCATTTAAACTGTATTAAGTATTACTTAAAATACGTATTTTATGAAGTATAAATACCACAATTTATTTCGGCTTGATAAGTAATTGTGAAATAACTTCAAGCCATAAAGTTAACTAAAAATAGCTATAGCTTCTGTTTAACATTTCTACCCGGGATCGTACAAATGGTTAATTAGCCAGCTTTCTATACGATACTCTGCTAATAATAGTCCGCCCCAATAATACCCGTCGCTAATTTAAATTAGCGCAATAAAAGAGCCGATAGCCATCGATGTTTTATTCATTGCGTAATGCCCGCGGGGGTGGCACTTATACACACCGGCCAAGGGGCCACAACAACCCTTTTATCTGATTACATCAGCATATTATACCCCGAAAAGTATAAAATTTCTACTCTTCCCCTATATATACGCACCACGCAATCCCAGCGCAAAACCCCAGGATATGCCACGGCACGTGTCCATCCCTCTCTCAGCTCGACCGCACACACACACACGCCACCGCAAAAACTCTCTCTGCTGACATTGAATTCACGCGCACGCGGGCGAAATCCCGCAAGAAGAAAATCGCTTTCGTGGGCATATAACCCTCGCGCTCATTTATTGGACCCTCGTCTGCCGTAGCCGCGGACAGTGGATAGCGCACGCAGGAAAGAGAGACAGAAGAGATGAGACCTCTAGCTGTAGTACACCCGCACACGAGGGTAGTATGTCCGCTGCTACACATATATACAATAAAACGGGGACGAGAGGGCGAGCGAGTATAGCGATAAAGGCGAGTGCGAGCGGCGGCGAGAAAGTTCTAGCGATAAGGCGCTGCCGCCTCTCAGTCAGTCAGTCAGTCGTCGAGGAAAGAGAGAGAGAAAGCGGCCGATAAACACTTTGCTCCGTCCGGACGAATTTGTCAAGAGGGAGAGGACCGCTCGCCGAGCCGATAAGAAACGAGAGAGAGAAGTGCGCACCGTGTCTTATCGGCGGAAAAAACGGGGAGAGGGTATTTGTCAGACGCGGGTCTAGTGTGTCTCGTCGACGATTCCGCCCGCCTTTCTCTCTCTTTCTTTCTACTCGCTCACATGCACGTAGACACGTGAAGGGGAAGGAAGAACGATGATACATCGCGGGCGGACGGAGCATTTCCGAGTTTAATCCAGAACCGTGTGAGAGTGGGTGTGTTATCGGGCGGCGCGCAGGTGACGCAGCGGCAATGCGCACCTGCCGATAACGGAAGTAAATACACTATACGCGAGCGCGCTTGACTCGAGAGATTGATTTGTCTCCCCGATTGGGGGATAGGATATATATACATGTGAACGGGGTTACGCGATCGGTGTGAACTATATGTAGTATGTGGTTTCTTTTTTCGGGGGACAGCTGGAAGAGATTGAAAGGCGCGGTGATAGCTCGAAATGGAATGTTTATCGGCGCCTGGGATTCTCTCGTAGATTTAGATAAATATTGGCCGATGTTAGACGTGGGGTTGACAAACTCTGTATTATATTAGTTGCATTGATTTTTTTCGGAACGAAAGTATCGAGTCTAATAAAGGGCGAATACCTATATTGTACGAGTGTTTATTTTATGAACGTGTATACATTCTACGGTGTTATTAATCTGATATAGGTATGTGCGCTTTAAAATGTACATTGAATGTCTATTTGGCTATCAATCAATTATGAAACATAATAGTATACACGATAAAATAATATTAAGGGGTATAAGCGTTTCGCAGAAAACCACAATAACGAAACAGATATTATACTAACAATAGCCAATTTATCTGCACGCTATTTTCAATTATTACAATAATATTACTCAGGTATGCAGTAATAACGTTTTCCTCGAACTACAATTTTCGATAAATCAAGCTACCGCAAACAATTATACTCACTTCACTTTACAACGTTATATCAACAAAACAAAAATCCAATTCCTTTCATTACCCCCCAAAACAACGCACACCATCGCAACGTTTAAATCACTCCCCCTATATGTATACAATACATTCATCATCATCATCATCATCTAGCGAACGCTTAATCTATTTATTCGCCACGTATATAAATCTCGCATTTTTGTAACGTGCCCTCAACGCGCCCCGATAACGAACTTCCCCCACGAACTGTGTGCGCTCCGAAGAAAAGTCCTACTCCTCATATATAATACCGCAATCTAAAGCATAGCTCTATACTACTCGCGACCTTCCGACATTTTTCGTGCGCATCTCACACGCGAGAAAGAGAGAGAGAGCTTCGATGGCACGGCGGCGATGATGAATCGCTGTGTAAATCAAAAAGCGCTTTGGGCCTGTGTAAATCGAGGAGCGCGTGTACGTGTGTATACGCACATACACACACCTAGAGCAGGGTTGTTTTTTTCTCGTATACATATATACGTGTGGCGCAGGCACGTCGAAGAGTTATTTATCTCTGTTTGCGCTCGTCCGTGTGTACATAAATACATCCCCGCGTGTGCGCGAGCGCGAATTATCGCGAGGGAGACAAATACAATTATCTCTCGAGATCCATCGGTATACACTACTATCTATCTCTATATATAGAAAATGGCAAAGAAGTGTAGGTATAGACAGGTTGTGAATTCAAGTCGCGGGCCGGATTTTCGATTCGGGCAATAATCGAATTAATTATGCGGGCTTTCTCAAACAATAATTGCTTTTTCCGCATCGGCTCGATTTATATCGGCGGTGGGCCCTCTCTTCATTAAGCTCCTCTCCCGGCTACGGGGGATTCAATTCATTATACGCGCAGACTCTCTTATTTCGACTCCCTCCCTCGACTCTCCCTCTCTTCTTTTTCCCCCCGCGTGTAATACTTATACACCT
The DNA here is from genome assembly GCA_900474315.1 of Torymus auratus. Lineage (NCBI taxonomy): Eukaryota > Metazoa > Arthropoda > Insecta > Hymenoptera > Torymidae > Torymus > Torymus auratus. Next base: position 7,742 of record UXGD01005805.1, read on the forward strand.
TAAAGGGGGCTGAGCTTTTAATTCGCCTCCGAGCCGCGAAATTGAAAAAAAACGTCCGCTCGCACTGCACGCACGCGCGTTATTAATTTCCCTCTCGCGCGAGCGCGTAAGCAATACACTGCGCGTGTGTGTGCAACAATAAAAAGCATCGCTCGTAGGAGGAGGAAGAGAGAGGAAGGAAAAAACGCGTTCGCGCGTGAGGGACAGGGTCTTCTCGGGGCGTGCTGCATCGATACGAGCGCGGTGCTTGTAATTACAGCGGCGGCGCTCGATCCTCTCTCTCTCTCTAACGTATGTATGTGGCGAACACGGAGGTGTGCCCCACGTGCACACAGGTTCAATCTCTCTCCCTCCCTCTCTCGCTTCGGCAGAGATTTTTCTCAAGTACGCGCGCGCATGTGCAGCCTTTTTGACCCTTTTTCACGCGCGAGCGTCGCGGAAATAAGCCTTTGTCTTGTGCTTCGCTCGGTGCATAATTAATTCCGCGCGCTCACGTGGACCGTGTATGTATGTATATGTTGTGTAGCTATATACGCGAAAAATGGAGGAGGTTATGTGCGTACGCGCAAGCATGTGGGAATGTGTAGAGAGAGAGTCGATCGGTGCCGATCGCGTGTGAATTTTAATTCGAGGATGCGTGCGCACACGCGCGCGGATTCTGTGTGACAGGGGCGTGATCGATGTTGGTTTAAGTGCGCGCGCTGTTTTATTAATGAGTATAAATAACACAGTCTCGGAGCGAGGCACGAGAACGCAGCGCTAATTACAGTTTGCACCGACGAGGTATATATATTTGTGCAAGTAAAAAATAATTTTAAATCATCGGCCCTGTGAAGCTCTCTGCGAGCACGTGAGATAGATTTTTTAGATTGGATTTTGGATTTTCTTTTTAATTAGGTGGTTAATAACGTGCTTTTATATATGCCGTATTTCAACGACGATAATAAACAATATGAAGCTGGATATATGTTGGTTATAATGTATGTCAGTTACGCAATTTTATCATGACTGTGCGAATATATCAAAGTGAATAAATTTTTCCTTTATGAATATATTAAGTAATAATGATCATTTTCTAAAGAAGAGTGCGTGAAAATATAGGAAAAAATCGTACGTGAATAATGTATACCCCCTAATGATTTCCACAATATCATAATGCGTTATAAATGATCCTTTGCATAAAATTAAAATTACGAAATGTCGCAGCATTACCCCCCAAAGGCTAAGCGCAGATTATGCCATTCCAAAAGGCGCACAATCAAGCCGCTTTTAAAATTTTATTGAAAATTTTGATTTATAACGCATCGAAAGCCATAAAGGAATCATATATAGCCGCTGCTAACGCCGACGCGATCTATACTCATCGCGTTACGCAATCCTTTCCACACGTCGATTCGAAAGACTCTCTCTCTCTCTCTCTCTAACGTATATGGCTCTCGAATCGGCGGCCCATTCATCGAATAATAATGCGGCAATCAATAACAATATCGCAACGTTTCTCCTGTAAATCATCGCTCGTATGTGCCCTCTTGCACACACGCACTGCGCGGCTTTAATTGACGTACGGCGCGAGGCACATCCTTCTAATTTCGCGTCGCCTCGGCCATTCACGTGTATATGTACGCAATACTTTCCATAAAGGCTTTCACCCCTTTGTTCCATCTGCGCGCGAGTACACAACAAAAGAGACGCACGCGGAATTCCAAAGTGTGGGCGAGCTCGCGGGTTTGTGGGTGGTGTTTAAGCGCGCAAATCTAATTACACAGACGCACATCCCATGATCGCGGCGGCAAGGCTCGTGCGGCGCGAGCGGGACTTATTTATGGTTCGTTAATTTCTTTCGCCGCGCGTTTAATTTGCCTGGAGAGGAGGTTATAATGCGAGAGAGAGGCGCGCGAGGAGTTGGTAAAAATCATTGGTTGTACCACGCGAGTACAATTGCATGGGCGCTTTTGGTCGTTGGTTCTTAATTTTTCTTTTTTTTTGTCAAGGGATGGGGAAGGCTTGTAATTTGTTTAGGCGCGCGAAATGAATAGGCTGTTTTGTTCGATCCTGTGATTGGAAACGGTAAAAAGCTTTGGTACCAAAGATTTTCTTCTGAGAATATGCTTTAAAACACTGTATAACACAGCGTGAAATGTCTGCAAAATCGTTTAATTAAATGAGCATGGGGCTAAAATTGATGGCATTATTTATGTGGAATAAAATTAGCTATAGGTGAATAAAATATTGTCTTCAGTGCAGAAACGGGATATAAACCAAATTAATATATCGGCTTCCGGCGTCTGTTAGAATACATATTTGTATTAATATCTCAGGATATACATAAATATTGATGGACTTTTATTCCAAGGAAACAGATATATAATGGAATCAAATATTAGCGTTATTTAATTAAATTGCTTTATTTATACATGGCAGTATATTATTAATATCCTTAATTAATAATTCCCAATCATCATATGATGTTAATGTTAGTTCATTATATTAGTTTAATGTTATTCTAATTAAATTAATTTTATCGGCAAATATAATGTTGAATATACACTAAAATATGCACAAAACATACCTAAGCAAAGAATACACCACAACCGATATTTTAAATTTACTAGACCAAGTAGTTAATTACATGAACAATGTTTACGAATTGATACTTTTACCGTACTCGTTGAAAATCGTAGTATTTTTTACTGTCCTGTTATAGGCGCAGATTTTGAGTTTGTCCTGCAATCGGGTATTTTACTTTATTAAATATTAATATTTAGTAGATAAAGTAAATAGAGGAAAAATAATTAAAAAGTGAGTAAGTAACCGATAAGTTACCTTTATCGATGTGTTGTGGCTTATTCGTACTACACGACAGTAAGACAATACAATATTTCTGTAATTATTTTTTTTGCGTGGACCTCGCACCCGCGGACCAATCATAAGCGTCTTATTTTGGCTTCACATTCCGCTCATCACTTTTTTACAGATAAAATATAGATAGATTATTACACACAACTCAAGCCTGAACAATCCCCCCCTCACTCTCTCTCTTTCTCAGCACACTGTGGCATCACCGTGCACGTATATAACGACATTTCCACCCACCACTCTCGAGAGCGTAGAAAATTCATTCCGCGCGCACTCGAGGCTTACTTTGTCAATCCTCCTCCGCGTCACGTGTAATTTGCGACTCCCCCCACCCACCCTCTCTTCCCACTTTTACATCATCTCCGCCTCGACTCTCTCTCCCCCGCCCGCTCGCGAGTGAGCAAAGTCCCCAAAGAATATCGGCATGCGCGACGAGCGCCGGGTCGATCTTCGCCTTCTCGCGCGCAGCCCCGCAATTACGATGACTGAGAGCTTAAAAGGGCCGGGAGAGAGCAAGAGAGATCGTAGACGACGCCGCGATATGCATTTTCAATGCGCTTTGTCTCTCCCCGGGAGAGATTACTTTCCGTTATATACGCGCACACACCCTCGTCGCCGAGAGATGTAGTTTTGACTCGAAAATCATGATGCGCCGGCCGCTGCGTGATATCACGCTCGCCCCCTATATATGCCTTTGTCTTGACGCTCGATTTCGTTCTTTATGATTTATGCAGGGTGTCTGTCATTTTCGAATGTACGCGCCACTTACGATGGGGTGAGTGTTTGTGTGTCTGTTTCGGCTGCGCCTTATGTGCGATGTCTACGAATTTTAGATGTGCGGGGGCAGCAGCGACTCTCTCGTGTTTTTCGGGCTTCAGACGTTCAAGGGCGCGGTAAATATTTGGGGAGAAAGTTTTATTGACGCGATGCGCGTTGAATTTTGAGGAAGCGGGGGATGTGTATAGTGCGGGGCTCTGGGTATTGACAGTTGATTGACTTTGTAAGCAGCGCGCGGCGGCGGCGGCTTCGTATAGTGAAAATAAGGGAATATGGGTAAAAATAACGCGTGTTGGGGGGATATCGACAGGAGAGGTTTTTTTACGAGATTTGCCGAATAACTGTTAGGGTGTATATTAGGATGATGTAGTTTTATATAATATAATATTCTGCGTTTAGATATTATCTGGTATATTGTAGTGATTGTTGTAAACGGGTAAGATCGGTATTAGCCGAATTATAAAATATAATGGATATTAAAAAAGCATCGCATATCGATTGTTTTTAGAGTAACAATTTACTTCTTACCGTCATCTGACAACATGAGGTAATCGAAACAAAAACATCTATAACTTGCCAATAAAAAATCACATTACACACTTTTTATACATAATGTATATTCTCAAGAACATCATTTTTCCTAATAGTTCCAGTGAATATAAATGCTATTTTAATGGATAAAAAAAGAACCGTATACATTACTGAAAATAATCAAGATACATGGAAAAGCGTAATAATTTATCTATCCTTCACGAAAAAAAACGAAAGAAAAAATTGACACCGCAAAACACGCACGATTCTTCAGCATACATCCATTTGTCACAGTCACTCAAAAGCCGCAATAACACACTCCACCGCTGCGCAGTCCTCGTCCATACCATATCGCGCGGCAATACCACCCATCAGCCTGGCACGACTAAAAAAACCGCAATCGCGTTTATAAACTCCAACTATATCCTTCTCCTCCCCTCGAATCATACACATCACATAGACATTACGCACACACAGAGAGAGATCTATCAAAGACCTGTGATGGGCACTACGCGCGAAACGAGAAAAATAAGACAGACATACACTCTCGCGCCTACTTGACTCGTTACGCGCACGTAGCCTCTCTCTCTCTCTTTCTCTTACTCCCGCGACGTCCGTGCATAATTCGCACCATGCGCTCTCGCGAGTCTTATCCAATTATCGCGCGATTCCGTTATAACTCTCTCTCCCTCTCTCGGCATGCGCGCCGCGACGACCCCTCGGCGCGCGCCTGGCTATCCAATTAACTTCGTAATTACGAGCCGCTGGATTATTCTCATTAGGAGCGCGCCGCCGCCGCCGCCGCCACGGTTAGGAGGACAGTAGTATGCGGACGTGCGGCGAGGAGGAGATATAGCGAAGGAGGTGGAGGGAAGTTATGGAAAATCAAAACTATGTATGAGAGAGAGTCGAACTCTCTCGGGTGCATAATGCAGCGAGCGAGCGGGCGCTCGTGCGGGGATGATGATGGAGTCGTGAGTGGCCGAGTGAGCGTCGCCGCCGTGGCGAAACTCGCGATTGTGCGATCTGGCGTAATTAATGGATGACCGAATGAATTAATTTTATGTCGTGTATATGTGGTGGCTAAGTGTATGTGTACGGGCTACTGGCGAGAGGAGAAATGGTGAATGTTTCATGAGAACGAGCTTGATGTGTTGTTTAAAGAATGAAGTATTTTATTTGCAGATTGATCCTACGCTTTTTTCATGGTTTTTTATTATTCATTGTTCGCTTTGGTTTTTTAGAATTAAACTTTCAAAGATATAGTCGCGCTTTAAAAATTTGTGTAACTTTGTATACTCGTCAGGGTGGCATTATATACTTTTTGGACAATTTTTTGCCTCGTGTTTGATATTGTACAATACAATATTTCTGTAATTATTGTGTCGACCTTGGAAATTCCTGAAAATTTCTCTCTTTTCTTGGTATTTTCAGTCAATATAAAAATTATTATTGTCTTGTCTTGATTTTATCGATCAGATTTAAGTTACGCAGACGTGCGACAAAAAGCGAGTCGATTGTTTAAAAAATTAGAGATCCACGTAGAATAGGAAGGTACACAGACGTAAAATAGTAAGTTTTTGAAACAATTGACTTGAATATAAATAACAGAAAACGAATTAATATAAGCAAGTATATGACAGTTATTAGTGAACTTATAATACACATTTAGGTTTCATATGCAAATGATATTTAAAAATAATCGAAATGAAGATTACACTGAGAGAAGGATTTCATAACAGTTACTATATTTATTAACTGTTAGAATGGGATACTTGATTTTTGGCGAA